>JBAGKK010182482.1:0-22573 GCA_037177015.1 Euceroptres primus | reverse complement strand
TTTTATAATAATTTTTACATAAAATAACGGAGTTATAATTAAAGTTTTTAATTTTGAAAACAAAATTTTCAAAAAAACAAAATTTCAATTTCTAAAAAAAGGGTCCAATCCTTTTTTTTACATTTTGAACTCAAAATATTTGGGAAACATTGCAGAATTATATCCTATAAAGAGCCATTATGGGCAAAGAAGTTTCAATAACTTTAATGCCAAAAAGGTCTTAAGGACAAAACGGTCTTTTTGACGCTGAAAAACTTGTAAAACCCTCCCCAGAAAGTACAGTTTTTATTATACAAAAAGTTTTTTGATACTTTTTTATTATAATTTTTATATAAAATAAGAAAGTTATAATTAAAGTTTCTATTTTCAAAAAAAACTCGATTTTTTAAAAAAAGGGCCCTATCAATTTTCTACATTTTGGGCCCAAAATATTTGGAAAATATTGCAGAATTATATCCTATAAAGAGCCGTTATGGACAAAGAAGTTTCAATAACCTTAATGACAAAAAGGTCTTTTTGACGCTATAAAAACTCGCAAAAACATCCATAGAAAGTACAGTTTTTATTCTACAAAAAGGTTTGTTGATACTTTTTTATAATAATTTTTACATAAAATAACGGAGTTATAATTAAAGTTTTTAATTTTGAAAACAAAATTTTCAAAAAAAAACAAAATTTGAATTTTTTTAAAAAGGGTCCTATCGATTTGCTACATTTTGGGCCCAAAATATTCGGGAAACATTGCAGAATTATATCCTACAAAGAGCCGTCCTGGGCAAAGAAGTTTCAATAAACTTCAAAAAGGTCTTTTTGACGTTACAAAAATCTCCATACAAAGTAGTTTTCATTTTATAAAAAATTTTATCATTAATTTTCACTGCATTTTTTACATAAAGAGCAATCGCATAATTAAAATATTCAATTTTGAAAACAACAATTTTCAAAAACCCAAAATTTGAATTTTTAAGAAAGGGCCCGATCAATTTTCATTTTTGGCTGAAAACACTTGATATTTATCAGAAAATTATTATCCTGCAAGAAACCGGTGTGGGCAAAGAAGTTTAGGTTGAAGTTAGTTGAGGCTTGCCGTGTAGGAAAAATCTTTTTTCCTAATCTGATCCAAAAATTATTATTTTTCGAGTCAGCTTATTAAGCACCAAATATTTCTATTAAAATCGAATTATTTAAAGGTCTTTCAAAATTTAAAGCGTGTAGTTATAAATGGTTTTTCGAAAATTAGAATGTTATTTGAGATTGCCATTTATAAAAACACATTTCTAGTCATTTATATTGGCTTTTTGTCCAATCGCACCACCGACTTCCTCCGTTTTATTCCAAGGTGGATCTTTAAATATTTTTCAATTTTTTTTGTTCCTTTTTTTATTTTATTTTTTAAAGGATTTTGATCATTGAGAGCGTTACGAATCCACGATAATAGAGGAACCACGGTTACGATTATATTCAACCGGGAATTCGATCGAAGACAGTCGATGATCTTGCGATCTGGCGATCTCGATGATCTTGATGAGGGTACCTGTGCCACACATGGGCCGGGCTGCTCGCAACTGCCTAGCCATTTCGCTCGATAGCAGGGTTTTCCATCCGGTCGGTTGTTCATACTTTCCTGATTGGTCAATACAATATTTTTTTTCAATATTTTTTACATACGATCAGTCTACGACAAAAGCCCGAATCCCAATCGGCATTTTTATCTCACGATCTTTAATTAAAATTGTAATTACATTTACAATTACAATTTACTTCGGAGCTTTACATATTGAATCTTCGGGTGTGACTAACAAGCAAAAATGATAAACAGAAATAAATCACAAAAAAAAAGATAAACAGAAATAAGTCAAAAATATTCTTTATATTTCAAATTATAATAAATTTAAATATATTTAAAAAAATTAATGGTAAATAAAGTTTACTTTATTTAAATCTATTTTACAGAATTCATCTTATTTTTATTTGATTCTTTTGGAAGATTGAACATTTCTCTAAACTTCCTGAAACTGATTTAGAATTCATCCTCAGCTTTGAGAGTCTGTAAATTCTGAAGTATGATAAAATACCCAGAAGTGAGAAGGTGGAAAATAATAAATTGCGAGAGTGACTGGTACTTTACAACAATATAGAAAGCAAATTAGGTATGGAAAATTGAGAGACCCAGATGGGTTTTGTGGTTTGGGTAAGTGGATTGTGATTTATAAGTTCACTAAAATTTCTCTTGAATAAACCAACCACAAGATACGGAAGATATCAATTCACGCGAATCCAGCATCCATTCGAATATCGCCAGTCAACCTACACTTTCGAATCTACTTCAATTTGGATCCCACTGGTTCTTCTTCGAAATTGTGGTCCAGCAATTCGTTGTCTATTTTCAAGTACCGAAACTAAATGGAAAACTGACAGAGATTCGGATTTTAGTAAAAATATATAAAATTAAACTCACAATTGATGAAAAAATCTTTATTAAATTTAATATTTTTGAAAATTTAAACAGAGAACTTCAGAAACTGTGTTTCTTCAAAAAGTACTCGAGAAGCTAATTTTCTTTGAAACACAATATTTTCCTATTTTAATTTCTCGTTTGAATTTACTTCCATAACAAAATATATTTTTTATTTCTTCAGAAGGAAAACTTGTTCCTTCTTATAAAAGAAGAAATATAATCATGGGATTCTGTACCTATCGATGGAATTTGAAAAGTTGAACAGGCGTTGAAATCTCTTTGAAAGTATACGTATATATCTTTCTGTAAGTACTTTACTATGTGCCAGGTAGTATGAGAGTAGTAGGCATCGAGCCAAAGGCTGCCAAGTTTCGAGACTACTCAATTAAAAGTTCTTGTCTCCAAGCCAGGAAAGTGCGAAATTTTTCCTATAGCATACTTGCATTTTTTACAGTCAGTTTCCACAAATGTGTTTCATGAGAATTTCTTCCCTCTATTTCTTCTTACTATTCTTTCTTCTCTCTTTAATTAATAATATTTCCAGAAAAATTCGAACAAAACAAAATCTAAATTAAAAAAGTTCTTGATAGTCACACCAGTCCTCATATAGTAAATCAGAATAACAATTTTGTCTTCATGTAATAAAGTACTATATGAATTAGGGTGGTCCAAAAATGCATTGGAAATTTTTTTTTCGAATTTTCCTGCTCTCACCCCCCAAATTTGTTCGAATCCACACAAAAATAATACATTTTTTTTGGAAAAAAATTATATTTGGAGGTTCAACAAGCCCTATGAAGTTTAACACGTTTTTCCCATAAGAAAAAAATACGTTTTTGTAAATTTTATTCAGAATCGTCAATATTAGGTGAATCGAGTTAAAAATTAACATTTCTCTTCACATTTTCACAATTAGCCATAGAATACGAATCAAAAACTACTTTTTAATAGCACGCCCATAAGTGTGTTTTATAGAGTTCCAAAAAAAACCCATAAGTGAAAAATTGGGTTTTGCGAGTTTTTAGCGCTAATTACGATTCTCTTTGAATAATGCTAGAAAGTTACGGCTTTTTTCTGAAATTTTCAACTTTTTATCCACTTTTCACTTAGAGTGAGTTAATAATTAATTAAATTTAACAAACATAATTGTTTAAACAAATTATTATTATTTATAAATATCTTCTGTATTAATGCAAGATAGTTGCGATTTTTTTTTGAAATTTTTAACTTTCTGTCCACTTTTCACTTAGTGAAGTAATAATTAATGCAAGTTAACAAACATAATTGTTTAAACAAATTATTATTATTGACAACAATATTCTCTCAGAATAATGCTAAAAAATTGCAGTTCTTAGAAAAATTTTCCACTTTTTGTCCATGTTTTAATAAGAGTGAGGTAATAATTATTTCAAATTAACAAACATAATTGTTTAAAAAATTTATTATTCTTTTTAATAATATTCTCTTTGAATAATGCTAGATAGTTTCAGTTTTTTCTGAAATATTCAACTTTTTGTCCACTTTTCGCTTAGAGTGAATTAATAATTAATGCAGTGTAACAAGTAATATTGATTAAATAAATTATTATTGTTTATAACTATCTTCTATAGTAATGCTAGAAAGTTGCGGTTTTTTCTGAAATATTCAACTTTTTGTCCACTTTTCAATTAGTGAGGTAAAAATTATTGCAAAGTAAAAAATATAATTTTTTAAAGAATTCATTATAATTTATAATAATATTCTCTTAGAATGTGGTAATGTTAGAAAGTTGCGGCTTTTTCTAAAATTTTTCACATTTTGTCCACTTTTAAGTCAGAGTGAGGTAACAATTAATTCAAGTAAACAAACATAATTGTTTAAAAAATTAATAATTATTTTTAATAATATTCTCTTTGAATAATGCTAGAAAGTTACATTTTTTTCTGACTCCTTCCACCTACTCCTAATTATTCCATCCTTTGTTTTCATCTCTTCTGTAAGATAACCTTTTTGTTTAACTTAATATTTTTAAAACATTACCAGAAGAGTGAAATACTTTACTTTGAAAAAAATAGAATATTATTTAAAAAATGATTCTTATTGATGTTCATTTATTATTTGTTCATCAGAAATAAATCAAAGCAAAACTGAAGATTTCAGAAAAAAGCACAACCTTCTAGCATTACTCTAAGAGAAGGTAGTTTTAAACAATAATAGTTTGTTTAAACAATTATGTTTGCTATACTGCATTAATTATTCCATTTGAATATTTTTAAAATAATAATTAAAAATAATAATAAACAGTTTAAACAATTATTTTTGTGAACTTGAATTAATTATTACCTCACTCTAATTGTAAAGTGGACAAAAAGTGGAAAATTTTAGACAAAAACCGCAACTTTCTAGCATTATTCTAAGAGAATATTATTATAAATAATAATAAATAGTTTAAACAATTATTTCTGTTAAATTTAATGGATTATTGTCTCGCTGTAACTGAACAGTTGAAAACAAGTTGAAAAATTGGGAGAAAACCACGACTTTCTAACTCTATTCTAAGAGAAAATTCTTATAAACAATAATAAATTGTTTGAGCAATTTACGTAAACATCTAATTGTGAGTAGAAAGTAGTATTTTATGTATTAAAAACAATTTGCATTAAAAAAACCGGAAAAAATCATAGTTAGCGCCAAAAATTCGAAAAACCAAATTTTTCACTTATGGGGTTCACAAGTAAAAACTGGAGGTTCCTTTTTGTTGCAGTTCTAATTTTACATAGGGAAATCACATATAACGTGTGGCCATCTGCGATGGTTCCTTTTCGTTACAGCTCCCTTAGAATCAAAACTCGACTGTAATAGAAACCCCAGTTTTTTCTGTGTTCTTTTTGAACCCCATAAAACAGATTTATGGGGGTGATATTTAAAAAGAAATGATTGATTTGTATTCTATAGCTAATTGAAAAGAAATGTTGAGTTGCAACTCAATTCACCTAACATTGACGATTCTGAATAAAATTTACGAAAACGTCTTCTCTTATGGAAAATACGTGTTAATCTTTATTATATTAAATACGTGTTTAAAAAAATGTAGACCACCCTAATATGTATAGATCAATATCGACAAGCAAAGTTTTTTGAGCACGATACCTAAGATACAAAAATGCTTCAGGTCTCAAGTGTCAATAGACTTACTATAATCGGAAAAATTCTGTTAGATTTTATGTCGAATTAATTATTTCATCAAAAAGAAATTACTTTCTGATCAGTTAGAAATTTTTAAATTATTTTTCAAGATTCATAAGTTGACACTTGAAACAGTTACTGACAGCATTAATATTTGTTCCATAACAATTTTTCCCTGTAATTCTACGAGTGCAATAGAGTACTTGCGAACTTAAATAAACTAAATTTGAAATAAAATAAAATGGAAATTCACTTACCAAAAGGTAGTTCGAAACGACAATCAATGAGAAGAGAGTGCCCAGTCGGCGACTTTGTGCTGACCACCTCCCCCCCTCTCATTTCCAACTCAGAATCGAGGCTGACCCATTGTCCGGAACCATCCTGTAAACAAGCAGACGATTCAGAATCAGTTATATAAAAATAAAATCACTTCTTCAGATCTACTGCCTCGAGAACTTCACTATAGATGAATTCGATCAAAGTTGGATTAAGGGTAGTCGAGAGTGCAGATTAGACAAGCTAGGGATGGCTCAGTTTACAATTTGTTCAAACTTCGAATTTATCAGAAACAAAAACAAACTATTTGTTATTTCAACATTTTAATTCGCTCATATTATAATATTTAAGAATTTCTATAAGGGTTTTTTAAAACTCAAATAATTAGGCAAATATTTTTGCAAGAAAGAACACCAAATGAGGGCTTGCGATTTTTATATTTCCATTCTGTAAATTATAAAAGTATAAAACTTTTAAAATTCATAATTAGAAGTCACGATCGCTAAAAACTGCTTTTAAAACAGAGCTGGGCAGTATTTCAAGAAAAATGCATTTCAAGTATTCGAAATACAAAATACATGCAATGTAGTTTTTAGTTGAAATATATTGCAGGGAAAGTACAAATATTTAGCTGATGTATTTCAAATAAAATAAAAATTGCGTTTAAGTAATTTTGTATTTTATTTGAAATACATTTGAGAATTGTGTATTTTATATGAAGTACTTACTTGTATTTTAGACGAAATACATCCTAATTTATTTACATATATAAAATTAATATTAAACCTATCCGCAGTATCTAAAAAGCCGTAAGTCCATGCAGTGAAGCTTCACAGAGTCTTGAATTCTTCAGAATTCAGAATGAACTCTTCGGAATTCACAATGAACACTTCAAAATTTATCACGAATTAATTGGAATTCTTTAGAATTTTATTATGAATTTCCTGTGAATTCTTTCCAAATTTTTGGTATTTATCATAAATTCTTTAGAATTCATCATGAATTCATTAGAATTTAGCTATAAGTTCTTTAGGATTCTTCGGAATTCAACTTCAATTCTTTGCGATTTATCATGAATTCTTTGGAATTGACAATGAACTCTTCAGAATTGACCATGAATTCATTGGAATTATTTGGAATTCACCAGGAATACTTCAGAATTCACCTATAATTTTTTGAAATTCACCAAGCATACATTAGAATTCACCTTAAAATTTAATTATAAATTTACTACGAATTCTTCGAAATTCTTTAGAATTCATCATGAATTTTTCAGAATTCACGAGGAATTCCTTGGAATTTAATTATGACCTCACCTTAAATTATTTAAAATTCTTTTGAATTCATCATGAATTGATTGGAATTCCTTAGAATTCAATTACGAATTTACTGTGAATTCTTTGCAAATCTTTGAAAATTATCATGAATTCTTTGAAAATCATCATAAAATCATTGGAATTTAAATATGAGTTCTTTCGGATTTTTCGGAATCCACCTTGAATTCTTTAGAATTTATCATGAATTCTTTGGATCTGTCAATGAACTCTTTGGAATTCACCGGGAATACTTCAGAATTCACCTTCAATTCTTTAGAATTCATCATGAATTCTTTAGAATTTATTTATGAATTCTTTTGTATTCGTCGGAATTCGCGTTAAATTCTTTGGAATTCATAATGAATTTATTGGAATTTTATTATGAATTCTTTTGGATTCTTCGGAATTCATGTTAAATTCTTAGGAATTGACAATAGGCTCATCAAAATTCACTAGAAATATTTCAGAATTCACCTTTAGTTTATTGGAATTCATGATAAATTAGTTTATTGGAATTCATCATAAATTCATTGGTATTCATCATAAATTCATTGGAATTCATCATAGATTCATTGGAATTCATAATAAATTCATTGGAATTCATCATGAATTAATGGGAATTCATCATGAGTTCATGGAAATCTATCACGAATTCGTGTGAATTTATCATGAATTCATGGGAATTCATCACGAATTCATGGGAATTCATCACGAATTCATGGGAATTCATCACGAATTCATGGGAATTCATCACGAATTCATTAGAAATCATGATGAAATCATTGGAATGGATCACCACTTCATTGGAATTCATCATGAATTCATTGGAATTAAATTATGAATTCTTTGGGATTCTTTGGAATTCGCTTTGAATTCTTTGGGGTTGACAATGAACTCTTCGGAATTCACCTTGAATTCTGAAGGACTCCAACGAATTACTGGTAAATTCCAAAAAATTTTAAAAGTACCTGGTGAATTTTGAAGAATTTCAAAGAATCCCTGGTGATTTCCAATGAATTTATGGTGAATTTCAAAGTATTTCTGGTGAATTAGGAAGAATTCCTTGGAAATTTTGAAGAATCCCAAAGAATTCATAATTAAATGCTTATTTTCTAAAGTCTATTTTCAAAAAATCCAAGGTGAATTTCGAAGAATTGCAAAGATTTCATAATTATATTCCAAAGAATTCCGATTAATTCATGGTGAATTTCGAAGAGTTCATTGTGAGTTCCAAAGAATTCAATCTGTGAAACTTCGCTGCATTGACTTACGGCTTGTTAGATACTGCGCATAGGTTTAATATTGCTTTTATATAATTAACTTAGGATGTATTTCATCTAAAATAAAAGTAAATTTTTCAGATAAAATACATAATTCTCAAATGTATTTCAAATAAAATACAAAAATACTAAAATGTAGTTAGTATGTTATTTAAAATACAATGGCTAAATTGTATTTTCCCTGCAACTACTTTATAGCGAAATACTTCTATTTTGAGTAAATGTATTTGAAGTATTTTGTGCCCAGCTCTGTTTTAAATAAATTCTAATCATTTTAAAAATATTAGAACATTTTAAAAAAACATTAGGCGATCCGCTGAAAACACCTCGATCAATTATCTTCAGATCCTTATCATTCTGTGCGATTATCGTCACCATGGTAGGACACTTTCCCGCTAGTCGGAGACTGGAAATTGCAAGCAGTTAAAGTAATTTTCTTTATCCGCCTATCTCATCGACGCTTCCGCTCATTTGAAACTTCTTCTACATGGACTTTCCACAGAATCTCAATTATTCTTCTTTTAATGTGCTAGTAATAAAGAAAATGAAGAAAAACTAGTGCCTATAATAGGTCTTTTATATCTCAATTTGGTTTTATATGTATTGCCTTTATACTGCATTTCTCGAAAATAAAAAAAAAACTACATTAATTCAAAAAAGTATTTCTCTTAGGAAAATAATCGAAAGACTTGTTTTGTATTTACTTGATGATAATTTTTTACTCTTCAAATTGGTATTTCATGTTTGAGTGATTACAGCAATAAAGATTTTAGAATTCATTGGTAGAACGAGTTTGTAGAGTGCATGAAACCGTAATTCCTCTTTCTCGTTAAAATGTAACTTCAAACCCAAGCACGAACAAGTATCCCGCACGGGATTGAACGTTTCTAACGATCAAATCAGTAATCCTTAACGAGGAACTTTTATGACTTTTTTACTTAGCTTTTCCGTTCTAACAGAATTGAATAAAATACGGGAACCTTTATTGTTATATTGGAAATAATTTATAAGTAAAGTAATTGTTTTTTTCTATTTTCGTTACTCTTCATATTCACAGTAAATTATAAGGTATTAAAAAATGTTGCCGATTATTTCGAGATTAAAGTGAGATGAAAAAAATCCTTCAATACACAACTTCACGTTGGTTCGTGTCAACTATCAGTTGAAATTGATCGAATGTGGCTTTTTTTAAGAATCGAGGGATTAAAGCACTGCAGCTTTAATTGATCCAATTGAAAGTCAAAATTATACCTTAGTATTTACTGTGTTGTTATCGATACATTAAAAATAAAGAAATAGTTCTCTTCTGCAAGAAATAGCTGTTTCTAGTTCCAATAATAATATTATTGATAGGTAGAAAAATAATGTTGAAAGATGATCAATAAACTTTTAAGTTAAACCGCATTTCCTCCCTTTTATATGTTTTCTCAAGACTCTCTCAACTGGAAAAATATAGTTAGAGAAAAGTGGAACTTCTCGCGAAAACAAGAAACAAATTTCAAGCGCCGTGGCTGCACACAGCCAATGGATTTGTTTGTTCCAAAAATTCATAGTGAATAATGGATGTACAGAAGAAAAGAAATAAAAATGAGTAAAGTCGAGGTATAATGAAAGAGAGTAGTAAATAAAAAGAAAAAGACAGAAACGCTTAACAGGATTTTCAAGGTAAGGATTTATGTTTCTGAGTTAAAGAAACGGGTTAAAGCAATCTGTTAGGCTCCTTATTAATGTTATGTCGGCAGCAGCAAAAACCGCTGACTTTCTCTGCTTTAATTTCTTTTTCCTCACTTTCTTTCTTTCTTGTTTTTCACACCTGAAATCTATAAGGTTAACGAGAACCTCAACGAAATTTCAATACCTGTCAACGACAGAAGATCGTCGGACTCACGCCCGTTTAGTACTAGATAAACGACAGGCGATTAACGGGACTTCGATAAAATGGAAGGACGAGATTTATTTCCTGGCAGACGACAGGAAAACTTTTGCGGTTCCAGTGGCGATAAGGAAATCCAAAAAGGAAAGTAATTGATCCTCCCATGACGATTTCTTGTCCGAAAATAATTGTTTTAATGTAAAAATTTTTATCTAATATTTATTTTATTATTTTTAATTTTATGAGTTATTTTTTATTTTAAAAAGTACTAATGAAGAGGAAAATTGTTATTAGCTTTGCCAAAGAGGACAAAATATCCAAAATAGAACGGAATATCTTTGAACTAGTATGCAAATAAGCGAAATGCAAATCGTTAAAGCTTACTTGAATGTGCCCTGGAATTGTATGCTTGGTAATGTATAAATTCAGAAGTAACTGGATATTATTAGAGAACCTCAAATCCTACATTTCCTATCATTCTGCAATAATCGATAGTTGTAAAACTTGCATTCACATACCGCAGGCCATGATTGACAAACAAGGTTCTTTGTAAACATCCAATCAATAATGTTAAATAAAGTTCACAAGTTCACATGAATTAATTTAAAGTTAACAGAGCTAATTTAATTGAAAATGAAATTTAAACATTTAATCTAAATGATATCGAATTACAACCACGAAGTCCTTTTTCAAAGCAAAAATTTGAAACCCTAAATTCTTGATCCCAGGTGGAAAAATTATGCATAATCTATGTATAATAGATCTTTCATCAACTATGGATAGTCACTATGCCAAAAATTATGCACAAATTATGCATATTTCCCAGATGAAAAAATTATGCATAATCTATGCATAATAAACTATGGATAGTCACTATGCAAAAAATTATGCATAAATTATGCATAAAATATTGCAAACAAATGACAACTAGTTTTCAACTGTTTCCAACATTTTGATACCTTCAGATTTATTGAATATTCATAATTTTTGGCATAGCGACTACCCATAGTTCATTATGCATAGATTACGCATAATTTTTACCCCTGGCATTAAATTTAAAAACTAATAGAAATACATATTGTTTTTCATAAATTAATTTATATTTTGCAATAGAAGTATTTTCCGGTCAGTTCTCGGATAGATTATTCATTGATAAATTAAAAAATGCATTTACGACCAAAACATAAGTTTTAATCCGATTTATCTTTGATTAACTTCGCTACTCCAATCAAGCAAGGTAAATACTGAATTTCATTTAACCACCATTTACTCCAATAGTTCCACTTCAGAGTTCACGAAAATATTATTCATGAATCAATAAAAGATTACTGAAATAATTAATAACGCCAAAATTTTGCTGTGATATTATTTTTCAAATTATTACTTTTAAAGCTTTTAAAGCTATTGGGCTTCAATAAATATGAATTTAATCGAACTGAATTGAAAAATTTAATCACATTAATGTAAAATTTCACATCACGAAGGATTTCAATGCAATGAAAATAGATTCAAATTCTCTAATTACAATTTCTGCATCCAAGCCATACTTTAATTATTCGATTTCACGAAATTGAATTAGGTTTAATTACCCTAAATAACGTATAATCAGTGTCAATATGTACATTAGCAAGATATCCAGTGAAAGCTAAGACATGTTTTCCTCTCACGTAAAAAACCGTAACATAATAATAAAATTTCTTAAAAAGACTGTCTGGAAAATAAAGGTAAATTATTATTGTTATATCGTCACATAAAATGTAATAGAGAAGTTTTGTATAGAGTTTATTTAAGATTTAGCAGCTATGGAAAATGATTCGAAGGAAATATCAGAGATTGTGAAAAATAGATAGGACAAAAATTATCCAGGACAAAAAGTGGATTTATACAATAAGGAAAATCATTTATACTTTAGAGAGCTGTTGGGAAAGATACGAAAGAACTAAGTCTACACTAAACCAATAAAGGGGGTGATAAGGTCGTATTATTACAATGTTACTATAGGATTTGAGATGATTTTCAGAAACGCACGAAGGAACTCGCTCGTAATCCTTCATTGTATTTTGTAAGCGGAATATTCTTTTTATCGAATCAATAAATCTTCTTGTGACGTTGAAACTGTGAAGATAATAAAAATTCACAAGGAAAAAAATCTAGTCAACACAATACATGTAACCACTTTATATTTAACGGTAGATTCACAGTAAAACGTCAATCCTCATTTTAACACTGAATTTTCTTCGAAATGAGTTGCAAAAAAAATGAGACTAGAAAACAACTGAAATCACAATGAAATTTTCAATTGTTTTAAATTATTCAAAATGAGATCCAACAAAATTCACCCAAATGGTTTTTCGTATTTAAAATAATTCATGAAGAATATTTAACTCGAATTTTTAGAATGTTTTTACGTTTAAACCAGTAAAAATATTGCAACATTTTTTTAAGTACCTCGCAATTTCCTAATATTTTTTGAAGTTGTTTTAAATCTCTAAAAATCTTCTGAAGTCCTCCTTTATCTGCCAAAGTTTTTGGCAACTTGTTATCATTAACCTGTAGATATTAAGGGATCTGTTAATTTTAAATATTATACTTTTGCACTAAAGAGATTTCAATTACATGAACACGTCAATTTTTAGAATTTTGGAAGCTATTATACAATAAAAACAACACTCAGAAAAAAGTTTGTTTGAATCAATCAAAAAAATTTGTTTGATATCATATTATTGAAAGAAACAAATTTTTTGTTTCAATTAACAAAACATTTATTTTATTTTAATATATGAAAAATATCTACGGTATTAATCGAAACAAATAATTTTCGTGACACAATTCGTTTGATTTAAATAAAGGATTTGCTTAAATTAAATCCATCTGAGTTTATACAAATATTTGTTGGATTTAAACAAAAATTATAATCCGCACACGATATTTCCTTAGAAAAATGCAAAAAGCGCAGAAGGATCTTTCTCACAATAAAGACTACAATCATACTAAATATAAAAGCGTCTGTAATATGTTACAGTACCGTCTTTACGCATCCCGAAAGGTAATCTAAAAAAAGTGGTGTCAGACTTAACATTTATTAACTAAAAAATTAAAAAAAAATTTTAAATTATTTCTTTATTTATTTATAAAATCGAATCAAGTTTATGAAACAAAATCTTTACTTCATTTAAAACAAAAAATGTTTAAAGCAAACAAGAACTTTATTTAATTTAAACAAAACATTCATTCAATCTAAATAAAAATTTATTCAAATCAAATAAATAAGGACAAATAAAGAATTTGTTTGAATCAAACATTTGTTTGACCCCATATCAACGTTATAATTTGTTTGATTCAAAACAAATTTTGTTTAAATCAAACAAATATTTTTCTGAGTGAAAAAACCGTGATAATCTTGCACTTTTGAGAAGATACTTAAATATTTATAACATTCAATATTATTATAAAGTTCAATACAAACATTAAATTATTATTCATATTATTTAATATAAAATTCACTATTAAATTTAATAATTAATTTAGTTAATAAAGAAAATGAAGAATAAGTTAATTATTCAACTCTCTTGCATATAAAAAAATGGAAATCAGCACAAAATATCTCTCTGGAGAGAAAAATGAATTAATCATATAATCCACTTATGGAAGTTCACAAAAATACTCAAAATAATTAACTTCACGTGTTTATAGAAATTGAAACTCCACAGTTTTCTAGATGATGAGGAAGCCAAATATAAATAATTACATCCATTGTTAAGTCGAGTCACTTCGTATGTTTAAAATTTTGATTATGATGAGTATTTCAATTTACTACAAAGTGAATTAATGTTTAGCTTTCTTTTAGTTGGAATTAATATTTAGTTTCAATTCAGTTTTAACTGATATTTAAATTAAAATCAACTGGTGCTGAATTATATTTAATGTGAAAATTTAAGACACTGGAAATTTAATAGTGGCAAATTAAATTATATGGAACTGTTTGGTGTGAACTGAGCTAAACGGTCGTCACTGGTGTCTGACTCGAGCAAGGACGCATCTACTAGAGAGCATTTTCTGCTACTAGTGGCGTCTGACGTATGCGCATACGTATCTACTTATGTACCGCGCATCAATCAAGTGGACGACACAACGATTTCTACGCCGCACGTACTATTTACTTACGTGACCATTTGTCACGAGATACTCTGCGTTTGTTAAAAGCATTAGCCACCGTTTATCACACAGTCTTCCCCAAACAATATTTTCAGGTAATGTCAAGTCCGGGTTTTAATTTAAAAAATCAAAACTAATAAACTATTTTCTCATCAGAATTACGCCCTCATGCTAAAAATTAATTATTATTTTTAAATAAGAACTTATTTATTTTGATACCTTAGTTTTAATTAATATTAATTAATTATTTCTCTGCCTTTAATGAAAAGAAACTTTGTTCTAAATATATTCCTTTTTTTAGAATGTTTGCTTTTGTTGTATTGGAAACCAATAGAGATAGCGAATATTTGAAGAAAATATGCCAAGGTCTGCGGAGCGATGACAATTACTAACAATGAAAAGTGTAATAATACGAGAGAGGGAAAAGCATGGATTTATTATAATGATACACAGAACGTATTCGTGACGTTGACAATATTTGTATTCTGTGCCTTGTTAAAGTTACTATTTCCACTTTATTTTTTAAAATTATAAATTAAGTGTAATAATAAAGAATGCTTTTATTTTTCAAAAGTTGGCAACAAATCTTTAGACCTTATTAAATTTTTTAAATCATATTTCTGATATAATTCTAAAAATTTCCCAATTTTCTAAAATAACCTATTTTTAGGACCTCCACATTCAAACAGGTAAATTGTATATTAGGGTGACCAAAAATGTATTGGAAAATTTTTTTTCGCATTTTCATGCTCTCACTCCCCAAATTTGTTCGAATCCAGCAAAAAATAAATGCGTTTAAAAAAAAAAAAGAAAATGATATTTAGAGGATTCGCAAGCCCCATGAAATTTAACACGTATTTCCCATCAGAAAAAAAGGCGTTTTTGTAAATTTTATTTAGAATCCTCAAAATTCAGAGAATCAAGTTGTAACTGAACATTTCTCTTCACAATTAACCATAGAATACGAATCAAGAACTACTTTTCAAATATCACCCCCCTAAGTCCGTCTTATAGGGTCCCAAAAAACCCCATAAGTAAAAAATTGGGTTTTGACAGCTTTTGGCGCTAATTATGATTTTTTGCGTTTTTTTAGTACAAATTGTTAATAATTAATGCAATTTAACACAAATAATTGTTTGAAGAAATTATTATTATTATTTTCTATTATTATTAACTATCTTCTTGTATAGTAAGGCTAGAAAATTGCAGTTTTTTCTGAAATATTCAGCAATCAAATAATTAGTTGATTTCAATAATGTTATAATTAATTAATTATTTGATTAGGGCCTTTCTAATCTCCATATATGTATAGTGTCATCGATGACAACATGTTTTTTCCAAGGAAGGAGGGGGGGGGGCGACTGATAGTAAAATGTGTGAAATTATAAATTTTTCTTTTACGCTTTGCAATAAACTTCTTGTTGTAATTCAAAAAAAAAATTTACAAGTAATTTATAGACCCACTCCTCCCACCTACTCCTAATTATTCCACCCATTGTTTTTATCTCTACTGTATAAGATAACCTTTTTATTTAAATTAATATTTTTAATCCATTAGCGGAAGAATAAAAACACTTCACTTTGAAAAAAGTAAAATACCATTTAAAAAAAGCTTCTTGTACATGTTCATTTTTTTTTCATAACTAAAAAGTCAAAGCAAAACTGAAAATTTCAGAAAAAAGCGCAACTTTCTAGCATTACTCTAAGAAAAGATATTTATAAACAATAATCAATTGTTTAAATAATTAAGTTTGTTAACTTGCATTAATTATTACCTCACTAAGTGAAAAGTGGACAAAAACTTAAAAATTTCAGAAAAAACCGCAACTTTCTAGCATTATGCTAAGAGAATATTGTTATAATTAATAATAAATTGTTTAAACAATTATTTTTGTCAACTTGCATTAATTATTACGTCAGTCTCATTGAAAAGTCAACGAAAAGTAGAAAATTTCAGAAAAAACTGCAAGTTTCTAGCATTATTCTAAGAGAATATTGTTATAATTAATAAGAAATTGTTTTAAAAAATATGTTTGTTAACTTGAATTGATTATTAACTCACTCTAATTGAAAAGAGGGCAAAAAGTAAAATTTTTTAGAAAAAACCGCAACTTTCTAGCATTATTCAAAGAGAATATTGTTATAATTAATAATAAATTGTTTAAAAAATTATGTTTGTTAATTTGAATTAATTATTACCTTACTCTAATTGAAAAGTGGACAAAAAGTAGACAATTTTAGAAAAAACCTTAACCTTCTAACATTATTCAAAGAGAATATTATTAAAAATAATAATAAATGGTTTAAACAATTTTGCTTGTTAACTTGAAATAATTATTACCTTACTCTAATTGAAAAGTGGAAAAAACGTGGAAAATTTTAGAAGAACTGCAATTTTCGAGCATTACTTTAAGAGAATATTGTTATAATTATTTGTTCGGGCGACTAAGAACCATTCATAATCGAAAACTGAATTCTCTGAACAGTTATAATTATTATTAAGGGGGTTGTCTTATGTAAAGGCCGGTTTTTGTCGCCTTTTTGAAACTTTTTTTTGACGAATAATAAAAACACAGTATCTTAAGATTTTTACTATATACTTATTAACATTTCAAGAAGCTTTCAAAATTATTTCAACTTAAAATATGAATTCTAATCGACTTTACAGCTGTCGAAAGTGACTCATACTAAAAAAATGTTTGCCCATGGCTGCCATGATTTCCGTTGTTTTGCTTATCGAAAATTAAAAAAACTAGCGGCATTTTAATCTGTAGACCTGTGGATATAGACGGCAGCAGATTTTTGGGGCAGTTTTGAAAAAAATTACAATTTTCGTCATTTTTTTATACCTTTCTAGCTTCACAAAAAAAAAACCTATGGCGGATATCTTAATGATTGTAGTTCGGGCTAGAACTACGGATGTTCTAAACATACCATAAAAATTTAAGCGAAATCGGTTGAGTAGTTTTTGAGAAATCATGTCAGCTATTTTGAAAAATGCACGTTTGAGAAAAACTATATAAAGTCGACTCTATTCCATATTTTGACTTAAAAAAATTCTTAATACTGTTCAAATATTTCATGGCTCGTCAAAAAAATTCCCAAAAAAACCGGACTTTAAATGAGATGACCCCCTTAATAAATTGTTTAAACTATTATGCTTGTTAACTTGCATTAATTATTACCTCACTAAGTGGAAAGTGAACAAAAAGTTCAAAATTTCAGAAAAAACAGAAAGTAGCTAGCATTACTATAGGAGAAGATAGTTATAAACAATAATAATTCGTTTAAACAATTATTTTTGCTAAATTTCATTATTAATTACCTCACTCCAATTGAAAAGTAGAAAAAAATTCAAAATTTCAGAAAAAAACTGCAACTTTGTAGCATTATTCAAAGGAAATATTATTTAAAAAAATAATAAATTGTTTAGACAATTATGTTTGTCAACTTGTATTAATTATTACCTCACTCTAATTGAAAGGTGACAAAAAGTGGAAAATTTTAGAAAAAACCGCAACTTTCTAGCATTATTCTAAGAGAAGATTGTTATAAATAATAACAAATTGTTTAAAAAATTATTTCTCATAACTTTAATTGATTATTGCCTCGTTCTAACTGGAAATTGGAAAACAAGTTGAAAAATTCGGAAAAACCCAAGACTTTCTAACTCATAAAATCTAATTTTTT
Organism: Euceroptres primus; assembly: GCA_037177015.1. Lineage (NCBI taxonomy): Eukaryota > Metazoa > Arthropoda > Insecta > Hymenoptera > Figitidae > Euceroptres > Euceroptres primus. The sequence goes on along the minus strand of JBAGKK010182482.1, from coordinate 4,360 downwards.
AAGAGAAAATTGCTATAAACAATAATAAATTGTTTAAACAATTTGTGTAAATATCAAGTTATCAGTACAAAGTAATATTTTATGTATTAGAAGCAATTTGTACTTTTAAAAAACCGCAAAGAAAATAATAGTTAGCGCCAAAATCTCGTAAAACCCAATTTTCACTTATGGGGGTTTTTTGAGACCCTATAAAACAAACTTATGAGGGTGATATGTAAAAAGTAATTTTTGATTCGTATTCCATGGCTAATCGTGAAAAGAAATGTTCAGTTTCAACTCGCTTCACGTAATATTGACGATTCTGAATAAAATTTACAAAAACGTCTTTTTTTCTTATGGGAAATACGTGTTAAACTTCATGTGGCTCAAGGAACATCATTTAAAAAAAAGCATTTATTTTTTTGTGGATTTGAACAAATTTGGGGGGTGAGAGCATGAAAATTCGAAAAAAACTTGGACCACCCTATTATATATATGGGTCGTTGCCAAGAAGTTGTGAAATTTTACCTATCGATTTAAAAAAAAAATCTTTTCAGAACTAGCTAAAGTATTTTTTTCCATGAATTGTGATCCATAATAATATGAAAATACCAATTTAAGAGATCAAGAATCATTTTTGCAGTGAAGATAAATAATTTACATGTTAGGAAGGTTGTTGAGTAGATATTCAATAAACGCAGAAAAATAAATTTCAAAATTATCTTTAAAATATGTAGAGTGGAGATAATAAATTTTAAAAATATTGTAAAAATTTCTTTTTTCTCACTTTTATATGACTGTGCCTCCAGATTTTCTATTATATTTTTATTTAATTAACACTTCTTAAAAATGGGTTATCGTACGATTATATATCGTACGGTACATAATTTGCAGAAATTTTTTGAAGTTGCGAACAATAAACATGTTTCTGCTTATACGAGCACTTGCGCAGGACTAAAATTAATGAGTTTTTGATTTTTTTAGATTTTTTAAAAGTAATTTTCTCCAAAATCTAACTTAAAGTACACTTATCTCTCAATTGAGTTCCGCTCTATCGAGCGCGCTGCTTCAAGGTTCTTTACGCTTGACTGCTTCTGTCTCCCGCCCCCTGAGCGTCCCTTGACGCCCTACACTGAAGCTCATCGCTTGGACAGTCAAGACCGCATCAGAAGTTGTTTAAATCTCGACTCTGTGCACATACTTTTGTATGTTCATGAACTATATATGCGATCCTGAGTGGTGAAATAAGAGCGCCCGCTCGTCGCTTATATCCGGTTCAAACTTGATTTTAATAGCGCCCGTTACTGTGCCGACAAGACCCGAGGCTGGCGCTCAATCGAGAGATGAGTGTATGAGGGTTACCGAGTGAACATGAAACTTCAGGGACAGACTTCTAAATATTTATCTTTAAGATACATCCTCAAATCTAAAATATTTATCCTTATTCATAATTTTTAGATTCTTTAACTTAATACGAATGACTCGTATGGGTATCAATCATTTATAACATTTTTCTGTCATTATTTCGCAATTTCTAAGCAAAGACACCTAAAATTTTGAGACTTTACCAAAAACTACTTGGATGTAAGTACTTTATTCCTTACAAGTACGGTGGTAAGTATACTTACCACCTAGATTATTATCATTTCTTCCATTTTTTAAGTAATTTTTTCCGATTTTTGTGAGTTTTTGTGTAAATTTTCAATAATAACATGTTACAGAATCAAAACTTAAACTCCGTTATTTGAAGTTTCTTGTAAATTTCTTAATATTACTGAACTACTGAAAAAAGTCACTTTTTGCAAGAAAAATTCATTATCTGAAAAAGTTTTCAGCGCACTCTTATGAAACTTGGTATATATAGGTTGGTCACTGATTACGAATCTGTTATCAGATTTAAGAAATTCAAGATGGCGGATCCAATATGGCCGATCGAATTTGTTAAATTACCTCTGTCTGTAATAGAAATTGGTATCTATGGGTTTTTGGGATCGCTGATTACGAATCTGTGATCAGATTTACGAAATTCAAGATGGCGGACTTAATTTTAAAAATTCATGCCAATCTCAATGAAATGTTTTGTTCAAGTGTTTTCGATAACTCTGATCACAGATATGTTATTATTAGATCTGCGATTTTTAATTTTTGAATTTTGACTTCAGAGTTGTAATCAGCGACCCAAAGAAACCTTGAAAACCCATTCTGAAGGCACGGGACTTATTTTTAAATTTTTTGTCCGCCGTATTGCATCTGCCATTTTGAGTTTTGGAATTTTGACTTCAGATTCCTAATCAGCGATCCAAAAAAAAAACCCAGAACCCATTTAGAAGCCACGGAACCAATTTTTACATTTTAGGCCCGCTATAGTGGATCTGCCATTTTGAATTTCGAAGATTTCAAAAACTTGACTCCAAATTCGTAATCAGCGACCCCAGAAATCTTCCGTGCATGAAGTTCCAAACAATTCGTATGTAAGGAAAAATATATGCTTCAAAGGGTTATTCCAGTGGTATTCAAAAAAATATATTAAATAATAAAAATATGTAAAACTGTCGGGACTTGAATTTTACAATTTTTTGGCAACGACTTATATAGGAGTATTACGTAAACCTATCATTTGTGCTCAAGGTCACGTGAATAGAGCTTCCCTGTCCGTCAAAGTGCGACTAGGGTGAGGCGGTGATTGTCATTCCTCGATTTCTCATGTCAACAAAGCGGCCAATTCACCCGACCAAGCACGCGAATTTCTCATCAAAGCAAACAGGTTTCCACATTTTACCAACACGACGTCCACTTTGCTCATTTCCAAGCCATAAGAATACAGAAAAGATTACAGAACATGGACACTCTTTTCTTTTAAAAAGGTGATACTTCTCAACACGTCAAAAAAGGATTTTTCAAACGCTTAAACTTTTGAATCTCTCGTCAAAAATAAAGTGAAAAAATGTGTACCGAGAATAAACAGAGATCTAAGGATGACGGGAATTTGGTTGAAGAGGAAGCTATCCATTAAGCTTCCCAGTTTGTTCTGGAAGCTTCATAAACCTCGTCATATTCCCAGCGGATCATGCAAGTATCTTCTGCTTTTGCGAGGAAGAGGTATCCTTGTTTTGTGCTGATGGTAGATCGACATGAAATTCCCCTGGGTGATGAAAACGATGAGATGGCCATTTTTTAGATCCGGAATGAAGAAGTTCTTTCTTTGCAGGAAAAATAGTGTCGATAAAAATCAAGGAGAAACTCTCAAGGACTTTTGATATTAAAGTTATTTATTCGGTTCATACATTATGGGGAAATTTCCTTGCTGGGCTCAAAGAGAAAGAAAAAGGTCATCTGTCCGATATTTATTTAAGAATGTACATCTCTGAATCTAAAATTCACTTAATAAAAGATAAATATAATTAAGGTATTTAATTATTTATTTATAATTAAGGTATTTAATTTATTTATAAGATAAATTAAGGTATTTCAGGTGGGAATTATTGAAAGTTAATTTTGTAACTACTACCGAGCGTTGAAATTTATTAATTAATTTAAGTCCATATTGCAAGTTTCACACAGAGCTCCGTTTTTATATTGAATTAACTTTGAAGTTCTTGAAATACTCTGCGTGTGGAGAGTGAACTTTTGGCATACATATCACACAATATAGGAGAGTGACCACGTTAATGAACTGTGACCAAACTCCACTTTAATTCCCCATGAATACACAACCTAAGACACATTGAAACGGACTTAGAACTTGGATATAATCAACAGAGCGGACGTGAGATATTACTTTTGCCTCGAGTTTCACAAACTTCATTTCCACAGCCACCAATCTCATGTTATATTTGTTAGCCAGTTTCTCATTATCAAAAGATCACGTAAAAGTTTACGTCAGAATGATGTTTTATGACTTCTAATACTAATAGCTCTATTGATCTATTAGGAGAGAGAAAAGACTAATTGTATAATATGTAAGAAAACGTTATTGTATTCCTAAGAATAAATATATCAACAAATTTTAAAATATTTCAAAAAGTTTTTCGGATAAAAAATCTATTTCAAACTGAATCAGTAAACTAATTTTAATCAAAACTTTTTGGAATTATATCTCGAAAGTCGAATCAGATCAGAGTGGCCTCGAACTCCTTAAATGATCTCAATTTCAAACGAGGACCTAATCCTGATTCTGAACTTTGAAAGCAGATATTAGAAAAAGTCTTTTGGAATTGAGAGTTCTTTCTCGTCATCTTGACTCTCCATTACTTTTGAACGTTCATTATAACCTAGAGGATCTATTCCGTCAATCTCTAATACCAACACTGAGAAAAATAGATAGTGAAAAGGAGGGGAAGTTAATATCTGGATACTGAACTATGGGACAGCTATCTAAGAT
>JBAGKK010182371.1:0-23043 GCA_037177015.1 Euceroptres primus | reverse complement strand
TGGCCTTGTTCCTATCAATTGAAACTACTTTGCATCGAAAAATTCGTGGTATTGAATTTTGGGTAGTTTCCAGGAATCTTTTTAGTATTAGGGGTGGAAAAGGGGTGAGATTCAAGGCGCTTAGGGGGCTGAAAATTCTATATGGCTTTTTTTTAGTCAATTGAAACTACTTTTCTTCAAAAAATTCGTGGTCTCGAATTTTGGGTAGTTTCCAGGAATTTTTTAAGTATTATGGATGGGAAAGGGGTGAGATCCAAGACGTTTAGGAAGCTAAAAATTTTATGTGGCTTTTTTCTTGTCAATTGAAACTACTTTTCTTCGAACAATTCGTGGTCTCGAATTTTGGGTAGTTTCCAGGAAGTTTTTAAGTATTAAGGGTGGAAAAGGGATGAGATATTAAAGTTTTAAGGGGATAAAAATTTCATTTCTTTTTTTTTATCAATTAAAATTGCTTTAATCGAAAAAAATCGTGGTTTGGGATTTTGGGTAGATGCAATAAATTTTTTAAGTCTTAGGGGACGAAAAAGGGTGAGATCAGAAAATTCTAAAGGGATTAAAATTTTATATGGCCTTTTCGTTTTAAGTTGAAACTACTCTGAATCGAAAAATTTGAGGTAAGTAGTTACCAATTGTAGGTACTTTCCAGGAAATTTTAAACATTAGGGGTTGAAAAGGGGTGAGATCCAAGGCGTTTAGGGGGCTGAAAGTTTTATATGGCTTTGTTCCTATCAATTGAAACTACTTTGCATCGAAAAATTCGTGGTATTGAATTTTGCGTAGCTTCCAGGAATTTTTTAAGTATTAGGGGTGGAAAAGGGTGAGATCTAAAAGTTTTGAGGGTATAACAATTTTATGTATTTCTTTTCTTTATGTCTTTCTAATCAAACTTCTTTAATCGAAAAAATCGTTGTTTGGAATTTTGGGTAGATGCAATAAATTTTTTAAGTCTCTGGCGCCGAAAAAGGGTGAGATCCGAAAGTTCTAGAGGGATGAAAATTTTATGTGGCCTTTTCGTTTTAAATTGAAACTACTCTGCATCGAAAAATTCGAGGTAGGTTGTTTCCAATTTTAGGTAGTTTCCAGGAAATTTTAAGCATTAGGGGTGGGAAAGGGGTGAGATCGAAGCCGTTTAGGAGGCTGAAAATTTTATATGGCCTTGTTCCTATCAATTGAAACTACTTTGCATCGAAAAATTCGTGGTATTGAATTTTGGGTAGTTTCCAGGAATCTTTTTAGTATTAGGAGTGGAAAAGTGGCGAGATCCAAGGCGCTTAGGGGGCTTAAAATTTTATGTGGCTTTTTTCTTGTCAATTGAAACTACTTCGAAACATTCGTGGTCTCGAATTTTGGGTAGCTTCCTGGAATTTTTTAAGTATTAGGGGTCGAAAAGGGGTGAGATATTAAAGTTTTGAGGGGATAACAATTTTATGTCTTTTTTTTCATCAATTGAAACTTCTTTAATCGAAAAAAATCGTGGTTTGGGATTTTGGGTAGATGCAATAAATTTGTTCAGTCTCAGGGGCCGAAAAAGGATGAGATCCGAAAGTTCTAAAGATATGAAAATTTTACATGGCTTTGCCGTTTTAAATTGAAACTACTCTGCGTAGAAAAATTCGAGGTAGGTAGTTTCCAATTTTAGGTAGTTCCCAGGAAATTTTAAGCATTAGGGGTGGAAAAGGGGTGAGATCCGAGGTGTTTAGAGGGCTGCAAATTTTAAATGGCCTTTTCCTTTTAAATTGAAACTACTCTGCATCGAAAAATTTGTGATATCGAATTTTAAGTAGTTTCTAGGAAATTTTAAGAATTAGAGGTGGAAAAGGGGTGAGATTCAAGGTGTTTAGGGGGCTGAAAATTCTATATGGCTTTTTTCTAGTCGATTGAAACTACTTTTCTTCGAAAAATTCGTGGTCTCGAATTTGGGGTAGCTTCCAGGAATGTTTTAAGTATTAGGGGTGGAAAAGGGGTGAGATATTAAAGTTTTGAGGGGATAACAATTTTATGTCTTTTTTTCATCAATTGAAACTTCTTTAATCGAAAAAAATCGTGGTTTGGGATTTTGGGTAGATGCAATAAATTTGTTAAGTCTCAGGGGCCGAAAAAGGATGAGATCCGAAAGTTCTAAAGATATGAAAATTTTATATGGCTTTGCCGTTTTAAATTGAAACTACTCTGCATCAAAAAATTCGTGATCTCGAATTTTAAGTAGTTTCCAAGAAATTTTAAGCATTAGGGGTGGAAAAGGGGTGAGATCCAAGGCGTTTAGTGGGCTGAAAATTTTAAATGGACATGTTTCTATCAATTGAAACTACTTTGCGTCGAAAAATTCGTGGTTTCAAATTTTGGATAGTTTTCAGAAATGTTTTAACTATCAGGGGTGGAAAAGGGGTGAGTTCCGAGGGATCTAGAGGGACGAAATTTTCAGAAATACTTTCTTTCATTGAAATTGACCATTTTCCGTCAAGTTTTTTGTCTCGCTTGTTTTTTCCAAATCGTGTTTTCGATGCTTCGTTTTTTCCAATCGTTGTAAACTGTTGTTATACATTTTATCAGCCAAAAAGTTTTACATGTTTTAATTTTTATAGTCTTCCAATTTGTTAGTCGAGAGTATTTGCTTTTGGAATTTCTCTCTTTCGTTAATTTTAACATATCATTATATTATTAAAATTATTTTTCGAGAATATTATAGAAACTCTTTTTTTACAGAACCTTTTCTTTACAGAACCTATTTTTATGATTTAATTGTTGGTTTATTTTTAGTCATCAAAAGATTATCTGAGATAATTGTCTCCTCTTTCTTGTTAAACGACAATGAAGTTCAGCTATTTAGCATCTGATGTAATTTTATTTGTCAGTAAAATTTGAGGTTCTGTATAATAATATTGCATGTATCAAGATTGGTATTTTTATAAGAAAAAAATTTCCCATTTACAAAAATCCCTTTTTTCAAAAAATCCCCTTTTTTTCGGGAAAGAAATCCTCTATTTTCCCTAGAATTGAAAACTACTGAATCGCTGTAATCGCAAAGTTTAATATTGTATTTAAATATATGTATTTAATTTTGATTTAAGGTGGCGACATTCCGTAAAACGAGGCACGAGAACCTAGTATTATTTATGGGAGCTTGTATGAAGCCCCCACGATTGGCGATTGTCACAAGTATGAGCAAGGGCATGACCCTTTACACACACATTCACCTGCGCAAAGACAGGTTCAACATGAACAAAACGACCATCATTGCACAGCAAATATCCCAGGGAATGGGATATCTCCATGCACGAGGAATCGTGCACAAAGATCTCAAGAGTAAGAATATCTTTCTGGAAAACGGAAAAGTCGTCATCGCCGACTTTGGACTCTTTAGCGTCACGAAACTTTGTTACGGCAACAGGTAAAAAGTCCGAATCCTTTTCTTTTATTTTTCCGTACATTTACTAATAGCTACAATTTTAATAATCCCAGTTAATTTTATTTTTCCTATTGAGCCTTAGAATTATATTTGGTTTTTAATTAACAGTTGCTTTTTAACCTTTTTAAAATACTTTTCAATCAATGGATTTCATTATAAGAATTAAAACTAAATTACAATTGTCATATGATGCATTTTTAATGTTTGTAGTTTCTTTATTAGTTTTGCTTTTTGATTTACAGAACTGGCAACGGTTTAAGCATTCCACCAGGATGGCTGTGTTATTTAGCTCCTGAAATCGTTCGCCGTTTGAAACCGCAGCAAAATAGAGACCAGGAGGAATTGCCGTTTACAGAAGCGTCGGATGTTTACGCTTTTGGGTGAGTATTTGAGAAAATTTTATTACTCAGGGATCAGAATCCGTCTCCTATTTCCTTTTCTTTTTCTTATTTTTCTATTTTCCTGTTCCCTATTTTCTTATTTTTATCAAGATCCCCTAAAATCCCTATTTTTGAGAATTCCCCCCCCCCTCTTCCCCTTTTTTATTTAAAGTCCAATTAATTTTCCAAGAAATTAATTAATTTTCCAATAAATAGAAACTTATCAAATTTAAAAATGTGTCCCACAATATTAAAATCTTAGGGATTCCGAGTCTTCTAGAATCTTCTAGAAATCAGAGCTGGACAGTATTTAAAAAAAAAATGTATTTCCAGTGTTTGAAATACAAAATACGTGCAATGTAGTTTGTAATTGAAATACATTTCAGCGAAAATACAATTTAACCAGTGTATTTAAAATAAAATACAAACTACATTTAAGTATTTTTGTATTTAAAAAAAAATACATTTGAGAATTGTGTATTTTATCTGAAATATTTAATTTTTTAGATAAAACTTTAGATTTTTAGATAAAATACGTTCTAAATTAATGATATAAAATAATATTAAACCTATTGCGCACTTTGTAAAAAACCGTAAGTCCATGCAGAGGAGCTTCACAGAGCCTGGAATTCACAATGAACTCTTCGGAATTCACCGTAAATTCATTGGAATTCTTTCAAATTTGAATATGAATTCATCTTGAATTCCTTGGAATTCAAATATGAATTCACCTTGAATTCTTAGGAATTTAAATATGAATTCACCTTGAATTCTTAGGAATTTAAATATGAATTCACCTTCAATTCTTTGGAATTCGTTGAAATGCATGATGGATTATTTGGTATTCACCAGGGATTCTTTGGAATTCATCATGAATTCTTGGGAATTAAGCTTGACTTATCTGGCATTCACAATGAACTCTTCGGGATTAATTACGAATTCATGGACATTCTTTGGAATTCACTATAAATCATTTAGAATTCTCCAGAATTCACTTTGAATTCTTTGGAATTCAAGCTGAATTCAAAAGAATTTAAGGTGAATTCTGAAGAATTCTACAGAATTCATGGTAAATTCCGATGAATTCATTGCCATTCTTTGGAACTCACTTTAAGCTCTTTGTAATTCTTCAAAATTTACTATGAATTTTTTGGAATTTCTCAGGAATTCTTTGGAATTCAAGCTGAATTTCGTAGAATGGTGAATTCCAAAAAATTTATTGTGAATTCCAAAGAATTCACTATGAATAGCGAAGAATTCATTGTGAATTCCAAAGAATTCAATACGATTTCTGAAAAATTCCAAAGAATCCCTGGCGAAATCCAATCATTCATGGTGAATTTCAACGTATTTCAAAGAATTCACGGTAAATGCCGTCGAATCCTAAAGAATTCCTAAATAAATTCCAAAGAATTTCAATGAATTCACGGTGAATTCCGAAGACTTTATTTTGAGATCCACATAAAGTGAATTCTAAAGAATTCAATATGAGTTTTAAAGAATTAATGGTAAATTCCGAATAATGCATTGTGAGTCCCAAGAATTCAAGGGGACTTCTGAAGAATTCCAAAGAATCCCTGACGAATTCCAAATAATTCATGATTATTTCCGACGAATACATGATGAAGTCCAACTATTATTAATTATTATTAAATTATAAAATTCCAATGAATTCATAATGAATTCCAAAGCATTCATAATTAATTCCAAAGAATTCATTGCCAATTGCAAAGAATTCATAAGAAATTGCAAAGAATTCACGAGGAATTCCGAAAAATTCATGAGGATTTCCAACGAATTTATGGTGAATTCCGAATAGTTCATTGGGAATTCCAACAAATTCATGGTAAATTCCGAATAATTAATTATGAATTTCAAAGAATTCAGGGCGAATTCTAAAAAATTCTTTGAATTCCGAAGAATTTCAAAGATTCCATGGCGAATTTCAACTAATTCATGAGGATTTCCGACAAACACATGATGAAGACCAACGAATTTCAAAGAATTCCGATTAAATTCCGAAGAATCCCAAAGAATTCATAAATAAATTCCAATCAATTCATGGTGAATTCCAAAAAATTAATTGTTAATTCCAAAGTATTTATCATGACATCCAAAGAATTCAATAATTCCAAAGTATTTAAACCTAATTCCAAAGAATTCATCATGAATTCCAAAGAATTCACCGTGAATTCCAAAGAATTCATCGTGAATTTCAAAAAAATCATCGTGAATTCCAAAAAATTCGTAATGAGTTTCAAAGAATTCATCATGCATTTCAAAGAATTCACCATGAATTTCAAAGAATTCATCATGAATTTCAAAGAATTCATCATGAATTTCAAAGAATTCATCATGAATTTAAAAGAATTCATCATGAATTCCAAAGAATTTGTAATGAATTTCAAAGAATTCATCATGCATTTCAAAGAATTCATCATGAATTTCAAAGAATTCATCATGAATTTCAAAGAATTTATCATGAATTTCAAAGAATTCATCATGAATTTCAAAGAATTTATCATGAATTCCAAAGAATTCATCATTAAGTCCAAAGAATTCATTAGAAATTCCAAACAATTTATGGCGAATTCCCAATAGTTTATTGGCAATTGCAAAGAATTCTTGACGTATTTCAAAGAATTCATGAGAATTCATCGTGAATTCCAAATAATTCAGGGCAACTTCTGAAGAATTCCTGGTGAATTACGAAGAATGCCGAAGAATCTCTGGCGAATTCCAAATAATTGATGATTATTTCCACGAATACATAATGAAGTCCTACGAATTTCTAAGAATTCAAGGTGAATTCTGAAGAATTTTGAAGAATCCCAAAGAATTCATAATTAAATGCCAATAAATTCATTGTGAATTCCGAAGAATTCATTGTGAGATTCGAAAAGATCATTGTGAATTCCAAAGCGTTTATAGTGAATTCCGAATAGTTCATTGTAAGATCCGAAGAGTTCATTGTGAATTCCAAAGTATTTAGAATAAATTCCGGAGAATTAATTAATTCCAAAAAAATTCATTATCAATTCCAAAGAATTCATCATTAATTCCAAAGAATTTATGGCGATTGAAGAATAGTTGATTGAGAATTCCAAAGAATTCATGATAAATTTCAAAGGATTCATGGTAAATTCCGAATAATTCATTGTGAATTCGAAAGAATTTAAGGCGACTTTCGAAGAATTCATGGTAAATTCCGAATAATTCATTGTGAATTCCAAAGAATTTAAGGCGACTTTTGAAGAATTCCTGGTGAATTCTAAAGTGTCCCGGGCAAATTCCAAATAATTCGTGATGAAGTCTAACGTTTTTTAAAGAATCAAGGTGAATTCCGAAAAATTCCAAAGACTTTGTGGTGGATTCCGAATAGTTCATTGAAATATCTGAAGAGTTCATTGTGAATTCTAAAGTATTTATCATGAATTTCAAAGAATTCATTAATTCCAAAATTTCAGCAATAATTGCAAGGAATTCATCATTAATAACGAAGAATTCATAATTAATTTCGAAGAATTCATCACTAATCCCAAAGAATTCATAATTTTATTCCTATAAATTCATTGTGAATTCCGAAAGTTCATTGTGAGATTCGAAAAGTTCATTGTGAATTCCAAAGAGTTAATAGTGAATTCCGAATAGTTCATTGTAAGATCCGAAGAGTTCATTGTGAATTGCAAAGTATTTATCATGATAAATTTCAAAGAATTCATGGAAAATTCCGAATAATTTATTATGAATTCCAAAGAACTTAAGACGACTTCTGAAGAATTCCTGGTGAATTCCGAAGAATTCCAAAGTATCCCTGGCAAATTCCAAATAATTCATGATGATTTTCGACGAATGCGTGATGAAGTCCTACGAATTTCTAAGAATTTAAGGTGAATTCTGAAGAATTCCGAAAAATCCCAAAGAATTCGTAATTAAATTCCAATAAATTCATTGTGAATTCCGGATAGTTAATTGTGAGATCCGAAAAGATCATTGTGAATTCCAAAGCGTTTATAATGAATTCCGAATCGTTCCTTGTAAGATCCGAAGAGTTCATTGTGAATTCCAAAATATTTATCATAAATTCCGAAGAATTCATTAATTCCAAAGAATTTATGGTAAATGACGAATAGTTCATTATGAATTCCAAAGAATTCAAGGCGAATTTTGAAGAATTCCTGATGAATTCCGAAGAATTACAAAGAATCCCTGGAGAATTCCAAATTATTAATGATGATTTTCGACGAATATATGATGAAGGCCAACGAATTTCAAAGAATTCAAAGTAATTTCCGAAGAATCCTAAAGAATTCGTAATTAAATTCCATAAAATTCATAATTAAATTCCATAAAATTTATGGTGAATTCCAAAGAATTCATATTGTTGAAGTACTTTATGCCCAACCAAATGTTTCCCCAATTTTTAAAAAATTTCTAAAACGTTCTAGACTGACTCTAAATCTTCCGGACTCTTTCAATGTCTTCCAAAATTTTCTGTAATCAAATCTTCTGAACTCTTCCATAACCGTCTGAGATTTTTTGCTTTTTCTAGAATCTTCTTAAAATCATGGTTTCTAGCGGATCAGGAAATCGGGAAAAACCCGGGAATTTTATTTGACCCGGGAAAACTCGGGAATTTTATTTTACCGGAAAAAAACCGAGGAAACCCCGGGAATTTTATTTAGGATCGGGATTCTACGTATATTTTATTTTTTTATTCTTCAGATTTTAATAGCATATAAGCAACTACTTGTGATTCTGTTAAAAAATATGTATTTTACGTGTTACGAAAGTTTTAAAATATGTACTTTCGATTAATATTTATCACTTCAGTCTGTGATTTAAGATAAGTTTGGCACGTGTAAATAAATAATTATTTTCTTTACGATATAAATTTTTTATATGTATATTATGTTAAAATTCCCATTTCTATGTTTATGTTCACTTTCAAAAATCATAAAAAGACATTTTTAACTTGATCGGGGGAAGAAAATTGACCGGGAAAAATTCGGGAGTTTTAAATGGCCTGTTCGCTAGACATCCTGAAAATTCTCTAGACTTTTCGAAATTCTTCAGAAAAAAGTCTGGAAGAAATTAAAAGATATTAGAAGTTTAGAGCAGAATTCAGAAGATTTTTCAGGATTCTAAAAGATTCTAAAACAGTCTAGAATATTTTGAAAAATTATTCTAGGCTTTGGGGTGTTCTTGAAGATTTTGGAATATGTTAGGAATCTGAAAAAATCTGGATATCTCTAAAAGATTTTTAAAAAATCCTGGAAAATTTTAAAAGGTTCTAGACAATGCTGAAGGGTTTTAGAAGATTTCGGTACAATCAGAAAATCTCTGGAGGATTCTAGAACATAAAAAATTTTGAAAATTTTAGTGGATTTTGAAGAATTTTAGGAGATTTAACGAATCTACAAGCACGTGGAAAATGTAAAATATTCTAGAAAATTCTAGAAGATTTTTAAGATTCTGGAGAATTTTAGCAGACTCATTTCAGGAATTTCATTTCTTGAAATTTCAAAAATTTGGTGATTTCATAATTCAGAAATCTGAATTCCTGTCAGCAGTTTTAGCAGCCGAAAATTGTTGCATGTCGTTAATTTTATAGAGCCTCTGATAATATTTTTATGATTTATAGTTACAGTTAATTGAATTTTATTTGCAAATGAAATTTGAATTTTCTTACAAAAATGTTGTATTTATTAATTTTTATTGACTTCCTTGGTATTTTTAAAAGAAACAAATTTCCCCCTTTTTTCGAAAAAAGAAATCCAATGTTTTCCCTAGAATTGAACTGTGATCCCTGTATTTTTTAAAAGCATTTTTGGGATCTTTAAATTCAGACGATTTTCAAATTTTATAGGGTTTTAAAATTAAGCTTTCAAAAGCTCTTATATTTTGGAAGCCTTATGTAGTTTCCGTTTACAAAAGTTTCTTAAAATTCAGACACTTCACAATTTTCCTACTTGTAAATTTCCAACTTCGGCTGTTTATGTTATTCTTAAATTTAAATACTTTTAACTATTTTAAGACGCTTTCAAATTTAGAATACCATCAATTTAAACCATTTAAAATTTAGTCGTCTGCAAAATATTGTTATTTTCGAAGGAAATACAAATTTTTATAGTTTTTTTTTTAATTTTGCAATTTCAGGACCGTTTGGTATGAACTTCTCTGCGGGGAATGGCCATTTAAAGGACAACCGCCTGAAGCAATAATTTGGCAAGTGGGTAAGGGAATGAAACAGACTCTTGCCAATTTACAAGCCTCACGTGATGTCAAGGTATTTCCAAAATTCCTCCATTTTAGTGATCTTTAAGGATATGTAATATTAATTTAGTTTTATAATATAGTGAATAACTATATTACTATAATACCGTGATTTATTTTGTAACTATTCAATTACAAACAGTGGAAACTTTGAAGTAACTATAATAATTTAAATCAGTTTTTGTTTTTCTGCTCTTTGAAGAAGAAAAAAAAAAATACTCATTTTCAGCAAATGCAAGTTCACATTCAGAGCACTTTCGGGACAATGTTCCAGAAATATTCCACGGGAACATTCAGGTCACTTTCGGGGCAATGTGCCAGGAGTATTCCACGCGAATACTTTCGGGTATTCCACGGGATAACTTTCGGGGCAGTGTTCCAGGAATATTCCACGGGAACATTAAGGACACTTTTGGGGCAATGTTCCAGGAATATTCCACGGGAACATTAAAAGCACTTCCGGGGCAATGTTCCAGGAATATTCCACGGGAACATTCAGGGCCATGTTCCAGGAATATTCCACGGGAAAATTCAAGGCACTTTCGGGGCAATGTTCCAGGAATATTCCACAACATTCAAGACACTTCCAAGGCTTAAAATTTCAAGTTTAAAATTCGATTTTCCAGGAATATTCCCCAGGAATAATCAGGGCACATTCAGGGTCATGTTCCAATATTCCGCAGGAATATGCCCGAAACATTCCCCGGGAATATTCCAGATTATTCCAGACATTTTAAGATTCCTGCAATACTGTTGGAATATTCCCGATGAAATATTCCGGGAATGTGAATAAAATATTCCGTGATAAGGGGGTTGATTTTTAAGATTTTGCTATGTGAGGTCAGTGAACGTCGATTGTTTCTTGCAATATTAAAAAGTAATAATTAAAATTTTAATTGTTGTCAAAATTAGATTACTTTTTACTTTTTAATTTAGAAAAAAATGGACTGTTTCCTGGGTTTCTTATACGTAAGATAAGATAATTTTATTTAAGATTTTGATGATTTTTTCCTATTTCTAGGATATCCTGATGCTCTGCTGGTCTTATCACGCCGACAATCGACCCGATTTTGCGAAATTATTGACGACACTGGAGAAACTCCCGCGGAAAAGACTCGCTCGAAGTCCCTCTCATCCTATTCATCTCTCTCGTTCCGCAGAATCGGTGTTTTAAATTTAAACAAAAATAAGTGCAAAAAGAATACAGTGTATTGAAAGTGCAAAAAAAAGGGGGGAGGTTAAGAAAACTAAAGAGAAAAGAGAATAGGTTTAAGAATTAAGAATCAGGAAAAATGTGTAAAGTGAAAAAATTGTACGCAGATGAAGCCGTTCTCGTAGTGTATATATGTAGCAGTGTGAAGTCGATGCCACGATCATTGTTCGTAAGTAAAGAATAAAAGTAAATGAATGGTTATCTAGTCTTTTTTACTTTATTCGAGGTTTTATTTAAGTATTTTTCATACTTTTGTTATTTCAGTTGTAAATTGAAAAAGGTGACTGGATGTCAAAGAAAAAAAAATTTTTTTAAACACAAGGACGAACCTATCACCTATCATAAGTATACCTATCACCTATCATAAGTATACCTATCACACTTTAGTTTTCTTAATTATAAAAATGTATAAGATCATTTTTTTGCTCGAAATAACACGACGAAAGCTATAAAAATTCTGCATTCATTTTGTAAATTCTGGCAGAAAATACTGAAAAACGTTATTTTTCAATTTTTCTTTTTCTAAAATTTGAAATAACACGGTTTTTCCTGATCACATTTTCAAATTTTCCAGATCACCATTTTCAAATTCTTAATTATCCAACTTTGAATGCATACTTCGGAAAACGTTTAATTTTTAAGACTAAATTTAAAATTGTAAAATTTTGAATGCTTAAATTTTTTATTTAGGTCTATGTTTGAAATATTCAATAACAAATTTCAAAATATACATTTTTCAATGCTTATTTCAACATTTCCAGCTTATTTTATTTAGTTTCTTTCATTACTTTTGGTAATTTTTATATTTTAAAAAATGACTTTTGGTCCCTTTTCTTAAAAGTTACTTTTTGCCACTTTTTTAAAATAGGGTTAATTATTTTTACACTTTTTAAAAAAATATCCCATTAAGATATATAAAGGATATCCCATTTAGGATATCAGAAGGATATCCCATTTATGATATCAGAAGGATTTAGGATATCCCATTCAGGATATCCTATTTGGGATATCCTATTTAGGATATCATAAGGATATCCCATTTAGGATATCTTAGGGATATCCCATTTAGGATATCCTATTTGCGATATTCCATTTAGGATATCATAAGGATATCCTATTTGGGATATCCCATTTAGTATATCATAAGGATAACTCATTTAGGATATCATAAGGATATCCCATTTGGGATATCACAAGGATATTCCATTTGGAATATCATAAGGATATTCCATTTGGGATATCACAAGGATATTCCACTTAGGATATCATAAGAATATCCCATTCAGGATATCATAAGGATATCCCATTTAGGATATCATAAGGATATACCATTTGAGATCTCCTAGCGATATCCCATTCGGAATATTCTATTTGAGATATCTTAGCGATATCCCATTTGGGATATCCTATTTAGGGTAGCATAGTGATATACCATTCAGGATATCATACGAATATCCCATTTAGGATATCATAAGGATACCCCATTTAGGATATCATAAGTATATCTCATTTAGTATATCTCATTCTCATACGGATATCCCGATTAGAATATCATAAGGATATCCCATGTAGTATATAAGGATATCCCATTTAGGATAGTGATATCACATTTATGACATCATAAGAATATCACATTTAGAATATCCTAAGGATATCCCATTTAGGATATCATAAGGATATCCCATTTAGAATATCATAAGTATATCCCATTTAGAATATAATAAGGATATCCCATTTAGTATATAATAAGGATATCCCATTTAGGATATCTCAGGGATATCCCATTTAGGATATCTCAGGGATATCCCACTTGGGATATCACATTTACGATATCATAGGAATATCACATTTAAAATATCATAAGGATATCCCATTTAGGATATCATAAGGATATCCCATTTAGGATATAAGGATACCCCATTTATGATATCATAAGTATATCTCATTTAGAATATCATACGGATATCCCAATTAGAATATCATAAGGATATCCTATGTATATAAGGATATCCCATGTAGTATATAAGGATATCCCATGTAGTATATAAGGATATCCCATTTACGATATCATAGTGATATCACATTTATGATATCATAAGAATATCACATTTAGAATATCCTAAGGATATCCCATTTAGAATATCCTAAGGATATTCCATTTAGGATATCATAAGGATATCCCATTTAGAATATCATAAGTATATCCCATTTAGAATATAATAAGGATATCCCATTTAGTATATAATAAGGATATCCCATTTAGGATATCTCAGAGATATCCCACTTGGGATATCACATTTACGATATCATAGGAATATCACATTTAAAATATCATAAGGATATCACATTTAGGATATCATAAGGATATCCAATTTAGGTTATCATAATGATATCCAATTTGAGATATCCTGTGGATATCCTATTCAGGGTATTCTAAGGTCATCCCATTTAGGATATAAGAAGATTCTATTTAGGATATCCAGGTTGACCCAGGACCTCCCTGGATTAAGCCACGGAATATCCTACAGGGCGGTAATGTGGATATTCTGGGATGTGTTCGGGACGTAAATGGAATTTTCAAATATCCCACGTGGGATATTCCAAAAATTCTAATTTTGCACGTGGAATATTTGAATATCCCATTTACGTCCCAAACACATCCCGGGATATCCTGGGTATATCCAAATTTTTGCCCTGTAGGATATCCCGTGGGTTAACCCAAGGATATCCCAAGATAACCGGCATATCCTAAATGGAATATCCAGCAAATATCCTATTGTTATCAGGGTATATTATTATAATAAACTCGTACAATATTTCTTTCATTTCCTTCAAAAATTTTTAGGTTAATCTTTCAAGATAATAATCTTGAAAGATTAACCTAAAAATGTTTGCATCTTATTGGCTGCACACACGACTGTATTGCGACTGAATCTCATGTATTATTCGTATTTTCAAAGATATATGAATTAGTTGTGGCCATTTGCTGTGCAAGAAACCCCAAACAAAAAGATTAAAGAATATATGAATTGTTTTTCTTTCCCTTCTATGATGAACTCTAAATTCACTTCACATTTGAAACAAAATCGTTCACTGCACTTATATTTTTGTGAATTCTATTCACGTTGGTTTAATATTCTCATAAATAACTGGAATATTCTGTATATAAATAATCCATTACATTTTTGTCAATGTGATTACAATTTTTTCAAAATTACGATTACCTTCGGCACAAAACTTATTTTTAAAATTAAGATAAATCAGAAGAGAATTACGTTTGGGGCGCCCGATCTTTCCAGGATCAGATTAAATTTAATTATTTAATTCAAAAGAAAAAAACTTCAATATCAAAAAGCAAAAAAAAAATAAATAAGGTTTTGTGACGGAACTTTAAAAAGGTTAGCTGAGTCCCTTGTCTGGAAAATGAAGAGGGGGTGGTTCTTTTGAAAAAGATTGTCTTGTTTTCTAAATTAAATTAAATTCAAAGAAAAACGCGAAATCTCAGATATTAGAAATTGTCA
Source organism: Euceroptres primus (assembly GCA_037177015.1). Lineage (NCBI taxonomy): Eukaryota > Metazoa > Arthropoda > Insecta > Hymenoptera > Figitidae > Euceroptres > Euceroptres primus. The sequence continues at coordinate 8,247 of JBAGKK010182371.1, read as the reverse complement.
ATAAATAAATTTTCTGAATTCTGAAATGAATAAATTTGTGACTTGCAAATATTTTGCAATTTCACATCAATAATGAGTTAACAAGCAATTTGTTTTAAGATAAAAATTACTATTGCTTAAATAATTACTCAAAAACATCGTTTTGCCATTGGAAATTGGAAACCACAATTGATCCAAAAGCAACAATTCAAGAAAACATAGATTTTCACAATTCGAGTTCTACCTGATGAAAACTTGAGCACTTTTTGGACAGTGTGCTCGAATTTCCAACGATCTTCAAATGATGATGGTTCTGAAAATCCAGATATAAACTTTTAAAAAGATTTTTTACCTTATCAGATTTTTACCTTTAAAAAGATTTTGCTTTATCAGAAACTTTGAAATACTTTATTTTAAAATACGATCGGAAAGGATATCGAAATAAATAATATTAATTTCTACAAAAAGAAATTATTTTTATTTTCGCAATTCGAAGCATATCACTAATATATTCAAATCACAATAGTAACCTTAATTGTAATAACATTTTAATGCTTAACGTATGGATTATGAGAATATTTAAACTTTTAAAGCTACAAAAATTCCATCGGTTGAACTGTTCTTTGCAAATCTGTGCAAGAAGAGATTGAAAATTCTTAGGAATTATTTTTTTAATCTTAAAATTTCTGCTATTATTTGCATTCTGCTTTTTAGAAAATACGTGTGAATCGTAAAAGAATTTAATATTTGGACACAGCACGTTTTTCCAGTTCGTTGAGTTCTAGCAAATTTCTTTTCAGTTGAGCACTGCGCAACTTGTTCATAGCGATTCTTTCTGCCAGATTTTTCACCAGTGGCCTCGTTACAATATCAGTTATGTGAGCCAAAGATCGAGTGAGAACTGCAAAAGAAATTTATAATTTGCAAGTTCAACTTAAAATTCAACTTCACTAGCTATTTCAAATTCAAAAGTCTAAAAACTTTGACCATTTCGAATTTGAAAGCCGTAATTTCGGGTGCTTTTGAATCTGTGTTATTCAAAATTTAATTGTTTCCAAGATCGAAAGCTTCCAAATTGGGAAGCGTTATTTATTTTTAATATTAATTTCAAAGGCGGTCGCTTCCAAATTTCGACACTTTTTTAATGCAGTAGCTATCAAATTTTTATTTTCCATCTCTTAAAATACCAAATTTCAAAAATTTCACCTGCGTTGTTATGAATTGTAGCGAGAACATCATGATGATCTTTGCAAGCATCAGCCAATTCTTCCTCCTCCTGAACAAGAATTTTCGGTAAAGCAGCAATAGCCTGAAAAAAATCCAATCTCATTAAAAATCCAATTAAATATTGCATTCCATACATTTTGCATTCTAATAATATTTTATTGGAGATTTTTATCTAAAATTTAAACGTACTTGAAGGCAACGCGTCGAGATTTTGGAAGTGTAAACAATTTCCAAAGGAATTTCTATTGCTTGCTGGTTGTAAGATTGGAAACAGGTCAACTGAATTTCCTGAACCTGAAAATTTAATTTTAAATTAACATTTTACAAAGATTTGGAAAAGTATTTTGATTTTTTTAGAAAGAAAATTATTCAAACCTTGGTGTCTTTTTCTTCGGAGAATACTGAGAAGATGAGTCCGACAAACTTGGAGTCCAATTGTTGGTACATTGCCTGAGTTCCAACGTCTGTAAAAAATGTTCTCTTTTAAACATTTATTAAAGTTTTTAAGTTATTGAATTTTAATAAACATTAAACCGAGAATTATTATATTTAATAAAATTGTTTTTTACCCTAAAAATGGAATATTTCGGTCAATTTATGAGATATTTCAACCAAAATTGGTGGGTATTTAAAAACCACCAAAATAACAACTTATGTAAAAAATGGTGCTACCAAAATCTAATCAAACTTGGCACACATGTAAATTAAACCAAAGTACACTATTTCTGAAAGTTTTGGCGATAAGGATCGAAAATTACAGAAATTACTGAAGTTCGAAATTTAAAAAAAAAAAACGCTTAACAAAAAATGGTTTTTGGCTATAGTTATGGTCCGACTTTTATGTAACTTTGAAGAAATGTTCAGTTCATGTCACTGCATATTTTTTAAAAAGCCATGAGTGTAATTCTATTCTAAATTGTAAATTTAAAAACTTCAGAAAATTCAAGATGAATTCAACAATAATTCTTTGCATTCAACAATAATTCTTTGAATTATTAAATAATTCAAAGAATACAAGATAAATTCAAAAGAATTCAAAAAATTCGAAATTATTTATAAATAAATAAAACCACCATTCGAAATAAGAATACAAGGTGAATTCAAAGAATTTAAAAAATACAAAAAATTTGAATCAAAGAATTCAAGGTGAATCCAAAAGAATAATTCAAAGAATACAATATGAATTCCAAATAATTCAGAGAATACAAGGTGAATTCAGAAGAATTCAAAGAATTACAAATAAGAAAACAAGGTGACTTCAAAGACTTTAAAAAAAGAATATAAGGCGTATTCAAAATAATACTATATGAATTTAAAAAATTCAAAGAATACAGGGTGGATTCAAAATAATTCAATGATTAAACGGTGAATTCAAAAGAATAATTCAAAAAATACAAGATGAATTCAAAAAATTCAATGAATTTAAGAATACAAAGAACACAAGAACAAAGAACACAAGAAAGAAATGAACCTTGGACGCTCAATCATGGAATTATCCACGGGAATTTCATAAATAAAAAAATTCAAAGAACACAAGATGAATTTAAAAAATAACGAAATCCAAGAATTGAAGGTGAATTAAAAAATAGGAAAAACAAAAAAAATTCAAAATACATAAGAATACAAGGTGAATTCAAAGAATTCAAAATAAGAATACAAGAGTTCAAAAGAATCAAAAGAATTCAAAGTAAATTCAAAAGAATAATTCAAAAAATACAAGAAGAATTCAAGGAATACAAGGTGAATTCAAAATAACTCAAAGAATACAAGGTTAGTTCAAAGAATTTAAAGAATACAAAAGAATTTGAATTAAACAATTCACGGTAAATTCAAATGAATAATTCAAAGAATAAAATATGAATTCAAAAGAACCCAAAAGATACAAGATGAATCCAAAAGAATTCAAAGAATAAGAAATAAGAATACAAAGTGAATTCAAATTCTTTTGTATTTTTATAAATCTTTGAAATTCATCCTGTATTCTTGGAATTCTTTTGAATTCATCTTGTATTCTTTGAATTAGGAATTCTTGAAAATAAGAATAAGATGAATTCAAAAGAATAATTCAAAGAATACTAGATAAATTCAAGAAATACAAACCAATACAAGGTGAATTCAGAGAATTTAAAATAAGAATACCAGAGTTCAAAAGAATCCAAAGAATTCAAAGAATACAAATGAATTTAAAAGAATTCAAGGAATTCAAGGTGAATTCAAAAGAGCTCAAAGAACACAAGGCGAATTCAAAGAATTTTAAAAATACAAAGGAATTTGAATTAAAGAATTCAAGGTAAATTCAAATGAATAATTCAAAGAATAGAAGATGAATTCAAAATAACCCAAAAAATACAAGATGAATCCAAAAGAATTCAAAGAATGAAAAATAATAATACAAGGTGAATTAAAAGAATTCAAAGTAAGAATATAACGTGAATTCAAAAACATAATTTAAAAAATACAAGATGAATTCAAAGAATACAAAAGAATTCCAAGAATTCAAAGTGAAAGATTTCAAATTAGAATACAAGATAAATTCAAAAGAATTCAATGAATATTTAGTGAATTCAAAAAAAAACTCAAAGAATACAAGATAAATTCAAAAGAAATCAAAGAATAGAAGGTGAATTCAAAGAATTCAAAATAAGAATATAACCTGAATTCAAAAGAATAATTTAAAGAATACTAGATGAATTCATAGGAATTCAAAGAATTTAAAATGTACAAAAGAATTTAAGTCAAACAATTTAATATGAATGGAAAAGAATAATTCAAAGAATGTAAGATGAATTCAAAGAATTCAAAGAATGTAAGATGAATTCAAAGAATTCAAAGAATACATGATGGGTTCAAAATAATTTGATAAATAAACGGTGAATTCAAAAGATTTCAAAGAAAGAACACAAAGTAAATTGAAACTTGGGCGCCCAGTCATGGAATTTTCCACGGGCATTTCATAAATAAAAAAATTCAAAGAATACAAGATGAATTCAAAACATTGAAAAAACACAAAAAAATCAAAATAAGAGTACAAGGTGAATTCAAAGAATTCAAAATAAGAATACAAGAGTTCAAAAGAATCCAAAGAATTCAAAGTAAATTCAAAAGAATAATTCAAAAAATACAAGAAGAATTCAAAAGAATTCAAAGAATACCAGGTGAATTCAAAATAACTCAAAGAATACAAGGTTAATTCAAAGAATTTAAAGAATATAAAAGAATTTGAATTAAAGAATTCAAGGTAAATTCAAATGAATAATTCAAAGAATAAAAGATGAATTCAAAAGAACTCAAAAAATATAAGATGAATCCAAAAGAATTCAAAGAATTAAAAATAAGAATACAAGGTGAATTTAAATTCTTTGATTCCAATTCTTTTTTATTTTTATGAATCTTTGGAATTTATCTTGTATTCTTTGAATTAAGAATTCTTGAAAATAAGAATATGAGATGAATTCAAAGAATATTAGATAAATTCAAAAAAAAACGAATTCCAAGAATTGAAGGCGAATTCAAAAAATTGATAAAACACAAAAAAATTCAAAATAAGAATACAAGGTGAATTCAAAGAATTAAAAATAAGACCACAAGAGTTCAAAAGAATCCAAAGAATTCAAAGTAAATTTAAAAGAATAATTCAAAGAATACAAGACGAAGTCAAAAAAATTCAAGGAATACAAGGTGAATTTAAAGAATACAAAAGAATTTGAATTAAACAATTAAACAAAAGAACTCAAAGAATACAAGGTAAATTCAGATAATTGAAAGAATACAAAAGAATTTGAATTAAACAATTCAAGGTAAATTCAAATTAATAATTCAAAGAATAAAAGATGAATTCAAAAGAACCCGAAAAATACAGGTGAATGCAAAAGAATTCAAAGAATTAAAAATAAGAATACAAGGTGAATTTCAATTCTTTGATTCCAATTCTTTTTTATTTTTATGAATCTTTGGAATTCATCTTGTATTATTTGAATTAGGAATTCTTGAAAATAAGAATATAAGATTAATTCAAACGAATAGTTTAAAGAATACTAGATGAATTCAAAAAATGCAAACGAATTCCAACAATTAAAAAAAACAAAAGAATTCAAAATAAGAATACAAGAATTCAAAATAAGAATACAAGAATTAAAAAAATACAAGAGATTTCAAAGGGGAATTCAAAATAATAATTCAAAGAATACTAGATGAATTAAAAAGAATTTAAAAACAAGATTAATTCCAAAGAATTCACAGAATAGAAGGTGAATTCTAAAGAAATCAAGGAATACAAGGTGATTTCAAAGAATTTAGAAAATCCAAAAGAATTTTAATCAAAGAATTCAAAGTGAATTCAAAATAATTCAAAGAATACAAAAATTTCAAAGAAATGAAGGAATTCAAGGAATACAAGTTGAATTCAAAAAATTCAAACGAATTCAAAGAATTCAAGGTAAATTCAAAGAATTCAAAAAATACAAAAATTCAAAATAAAAATACATGAATTCAAAAAATACTGAAGAATTCAAAAGAATAATTCAAAAAATACAAGATTAATTCAAAAGAATTCAAAGAATACAAGGTTAATTCTAAAGAATTCAAAGAATACAAGGTTAATTCTAAAGAACTCAAAAAATACAAGGTGAATTTCAAAGAATTCAAAGAACAAAAGATGAATTCAAAGAATTAAAAAAATACAAAAAATAAAAGACTTCAAGATGAATTCAAAAGATAAATTCAAAGACGAATACAAGATGAATAATTCAAAGATAATGCAAGATGAATTCAAAAAATTCAACGAATTTAAAAGAAACCGAATAATTTAAAGAATAAAATATAACTTCAAAAAATGCAAACGAACTCTAAGAATTCAAAAGAATTTAAAATAAGAATTTAAAGGAATACAAAAAATACGAAAGAATTCAAAGTGAATTCAAAGAATTCAAAAAGTTCAAAGAATTCAAAAAGTTCAAAGAATTAAAGGAATTCAAAGAATACAAGCTGAATTAAAAAGAATTCAAAGAATTAAAAATAAAAATATAAGGTGAATTCAAAAGAATTCAACGAATTCAAGGGGAATTCGAAAGAATACACGCTGAATTCAAAAGACTAATTCAAAGAATACAAGATGAATTCAACGAATTCAAAAAATTTAAAGAATTAAATGAATTCAAAGAATACAAGCTGAATTCAAAAAAATTCAAGATAAATTAAAAAGAATACAAAGAATTAAAAATAAAAATATAAAGTGAATTCAAAAAAATTCAACGAATTCAAGGGGAATTAGAAGGAATTGAAGGTAAATTCAAAAGAATAATTTAAAGAATGCAAGACGAATCAAAGAATAAAAGGTGCATTCAAAAAAATACAAACGAATTCCAAGAATTCAAGGCGAATTCAAAGATTTCAAATTAGAATAGAAGATGAATTCAAAAGAATTCAAAGAATACTAGGTGAATTCAAAAGAATTCAAAGAACTCAAGGTGAATTCAAAAGAAAAATTCAAAGAATACAAGATGAATTCAAAAGAAATCAAAGAATAGAAGGTGAATTCAAGAATTCAAAAGAAGAATATAACGTGAATTTAAAAGAATAATTTAAAGAATACAAGATGAATGCAAAGTAATTTAAATAATTTAAAATGTACAAAAGAATTCAAGTCAAAGAATTTAAGGTGAATGGAAAAGAATAATTCAAACAATGTAAGATGAACTCAAAAGAATTTAAAGAATGCAAGATGGATTCTAAAGAATTTAAAGATTTTAAAAATTCAAAGAAGACAAAAGAATTAAAAGAATACAAGATGCATTCAAAGAAGACAAAAGAATTCAAAGAATGCAAGATGCATTCAAAAGAATTCAGGAACAAGTGTACACCTGAATTCAAGAGTAATTTACTCCTCGGCTCTTGTTCTTCCTATTCTTTTTCTTATTCTTGTTCCTGTTCTTCTGGTTCTTGTTTTTGTTCTTTTTATTTTCCTTCTTGTTTTTTCCTCTCGTTTATTTTTGTACTTTAGTTTTTTTCTCTCCTTGGTATTCTTTTTCTTCCTGGGAGGTTCTTAAACAATTACTGTGCTTTTAAAAATCCCCAAACTATATTTTTAATTTTACATTTTAATTGTTCGTGATTTTAAAAAATGCATTTGCTTTTCCTAGTCTCGTCTTCTATGAAAACCGATATTTATAGTTTCGCCATCATCTCTACTTCTTCCTGTAGTTATTTTTTAATCATATCTTATTTAACATTCTCTCCGGAAAAGAGTGCAAGTTTCTTTATCTGTCCTGTATAAAATTCGAAGAACATCGAGGAATTACAAAATACAAGTCATATTTGAAGTAGGTGGGCAGACTATATAAAGCCTACAACTTTGAAACGTAGCAACACACAATTTTTTGTCGTCGATGTAATAATACAGATCTATTAAAATATTTTTACAAAATCAGTGTTTTTCCCTGGTTTTAAAGACTTTATTGGTTAAATTTCCTCTCAAAAGAGACTCAAGTTTATAAAACTGTGCGGAAAAATGAGACGGTTTACGAATCTGTTCTTATTGCTGATTATTCTCCCGTGCTTTGAACAACAACTAACTCGAAGAAATCCAATTGAAGAAATACCTTTGCCAGATGAAGACACACCTTTTAGTGACAAAACATCATTAATGGCAACATGTGAAAAGGAACATCCAGAAAACGTCTCCCTGAATCTGTCATATTTGGGATTAAGAAGAATTCGAAAAGAGTTTATTTCCAATCACCTGTTTGAATTTACAATGTAATGAAATTGAAGAAGGGACTCTTGATGCTTTCAAAAATCTCCCAAATCTCGCATACTTGAACCTCGCAAACAATAAATTCATCCAAAGGTCAATCAGCAAAAGCCTTTCTTAATACTCAATCGACTATAGCATAAGTTACGTTTTGTAAAAAGGAACATTTTATTCAATCGTGTTCAGAATTCCAAAAGATGATATTGAGTTAAAAAGTAGACATAGCAAAAAAGAAAGGCCTTTGTTTTAACTGCTTAAAACGAAATCATTTGATTGGTAACTGCAAAGCGGGA
>JBAGKK010182263.1:12464-23043 GCA_037177015.1 Euceroptres primus | reverse complement strand
CTTTCTTCCTCGGCTTTATATGCTATGGAAAACTACTGCACAGTCATAAGTACCACAGAAACCTACTGCGCAGCCATTTGTTCCATAGAAAGCCAATGTGCAGCCATATGTTCCATAGAAATCCACTGTGTGGTCATATGTTCCATATAAACCTACTGCGCAGTCAAATATACCATGTAAACGTACTGCGCAGTCAGGTTTACCATTGAAACATACTGCACAGTCAAATGTACCATGGAAACCTCCTGAGCAACCAAATATGCCATGAAAACCTACTGCACAACCAAATATGTCATGGAATCCCACTGCGCAGCCAAATATGCCTTGGCATATTTCATGGCATATTTCAAACCTACTGCACAGCCATATGTTCCATCGAACCCCACTGCGCAGCCATATGTTCCATAGAAAGCCACTGCGAGGCCATATGTTCCATATAAACCTACTGCGCAGTCAAATATACCATGGAAACTTACTGTGCAGTCAGGTTTACCATTTAAACATACTTCACAGTAAAATGTACCATGGAAACCTCCTGAGCAACCAAATATGCCATGAAAACCTACTGCACAACCAAATATGCCATGGAATCCCACTGTGCGGCCAAATATGCCTGAAATCTACTGCGCAGTTAAATATGTCATGGAAACCTGTTATGCAGACAAATATGTCATGGAAATCTAGTGCGCAGCCAAATATGTCATGAAGATCTACTGCGCAGCCAAATATGACATCCAGTGATACTGCGCGGCCAAATATGACATACAGTGATGCTGCGCAGCCAAATGTACCATGGAGCCCTACTGCGCGGTCGTACATGCCATGGAACCCTACTGCGCAGCCAAATATGTCATGGATACCTACTGCGCAGTCGTAGGTGTGAAAGAACTCGAGTGTGCAGCTACAGGAGCCATGAAAAATTATTACGCAACCGTATCATTGAACGTTCCTGCACAGTCGTATATTCTCTAGAAGTATATTAGTATACTGCGCAATCATAAATGACATGGAAACCTATTGCGCAGCCGTGTGTCCCAGATCTCTAGTACGCAGTTATAGACGCCATGGTTGGCTATTACGCAGCTGTGTCATAAAACGTTACTGCGCAGTCATATGTTCCACAGAAGTATACTGCGCATCCAAAAATACCATCGAAAACTACTGCGCAGCCATACGTGTCTTATTCTCCCGGATCCAAGCTCTAAAGAGCTCAGGGATTTTCTTAAATAAATAAAAATCATTAGAAAGTTTCAGAATGTTTAAAACTCCTACTACAGTCGGACCTCCACTATGTCATAATTTCGGGCAGAGTTATTACTTGATGGAGGTAGTCCGGGGGGGTAATTGAAAGTTGCGCAGCAGGCATTTGCACACACACGTATGTATCCATATGTGGGTGTAAGCTATCTGCGCAAACGCCTTTTCGAGAGTAGGGGCAAACGATTGAGACTAGTAGCGGGGAATATGGCATGGTGGAAGTTTACATGGTGGAGGTCCGACTGTAGTAACATTTACCAACATTTGGAATTTTTTCAAGGTCGATTCCTCAGTCGATACCAGAAAAGTAGGCTAATCAGGATAGAGTGGAGTAAAGCGAGGCACGGTATTTCACAACTTAATATTGCTTTTCCCGAATAAAAAGCGAGTATTCCACTCTGCCATATGTCCCACTTAGCCCCGTTTTACGATATTTTCTATGCTCTATCCATGCTAAAAATTGTTTTTTGTATTTTTTTTCACCGATCGTAAATAACCTAAAAATCTGTACTGTAAAAGAAAATTTTAGTTGAAAAAATCGGAACAAACACATATATTAAATTATGTTACACCAAACTTATCTTTTGCACAGTGGGTTATGTTTCAAGTTTCAAACAAGCGCTGGTTTTTTTCGTCGACTAAAGCCGAATAACGCTTGTATTTACTGCCGGTTACGAACGAGAGATGGGATGGAATTCACGATTTTTGACACTTCGGACATTTATGACGTGTCACGGTCGGTACTCGCAATTAAATTTGAAAGGGATGTGTATATCGTCGTGAATGCCCTGTGGATTGGGTTGCGGCGTTGGAGGGTTATGTTTTGATTGTTCTGCCGAGCAATGCAATCTCACGAAAAAGGAGGAGGAGAAGGTGAAGAGAAACGATGTGTGTTGGCGTCTGAAACGGCCAACGCAATGGGAACCGCCCGGAGCTTATTGGTGTAGCCGTCTATCGAAGATCAATCGTATTTTTGTATTAGCACATTTACAAGTGACATAAAACACTTTATCACAGTTATAATTGCCACAGAATTTTACTGCACAGACGCGAATTCTCAGGAAAAATATTGCGCAACCGTAAGTGCCATAGAGCTCTAGTGTGCAGCTGTAAATGCTATGAAAAACCACTGTGCAGTCATATATTCTATAGAAACCTACTGCACAGCCAAAAATGTCATGGAAAGATACTGAGCAATAAAAAATGTCATGGAGACCTACTGCGCAGCCAAAAATATCATTGAAGCCTACTGCACAGCCATAAATGTCATAGAACTCTAGTGCGCAGCTATACGTACCATGGAAATTTATTACGTAGCCATTAGTACCATATGATGTTACTGCGCAGTAATTAGTGCAATAGAAGTTTATTTTGCAGCTATAAATGCCATGAAAAACTACTGCGCAGGTATATGCTCCATAGAAACCTACTACGCAGCCGTGATTGGTATAGAAGTCTAGTGCGCAGCTACAAGTATCATGTGTAACTATTACACAGCCCTAAGTATCATAGAATGTTACTGCGCAGTCCTTAGTGCCATAGGAGTCTATTGCGCAGATATAAATACCATAGAATACTACTGTGCATCCGTATGTGCCTTATTGGCCCGGCAACAAGCTCCAAAGAGCTCAGGTGGTTGTTGTCACGTGGAGATGGAACCAACTTCTAAAACAAATAAAATCGGACCTCGATCATGTGGACTTTTCGGTGGGAGTGGTTCTGATTTTTGAGGTCGCTCGGAGGGGAAATTGAAGTTGTGCAGTAAGCAATTGCGCATATACGTATGTATACGTGTATGTGTGTAATCTATCTGCGCAAACGACAAACTACCATAGCGACTAGTGGTGGGGGAACCATATGAAAAAAAGTTTCCATGATAGAAGTCCACACGGTCGAGGTTCGACTGTAATAGCACTTTATTGAGTAGTTGCAAGTGATGAGAAAATATTTTGAGATTAGGCTAACCGCAACTCTAACCTCCTACCCTCCATTACTTTTGAGTACTGATCAACTGACAATCTAAGCTTCCTTTCGCTTGCGCAGTAAATTTCTGTGGTACACAAAGCTGCGCAGTAGTGACCTATAATATATAAGGCTGCGCATTAGTGTTTTATAATATATACGGCTGGGCAGTAGTGTCCTATAAAATATAAGGCTGTGGAGTAGTGTTTTATAATATATACGGCTGCGTAGTCAACTTTAACGTTACTTCAGGCTTCGCAGTAGTATTTTATAGCTTTAAGTACTAAGCTGCGCAAAAACGTTCTCTGGTAGTAGAGTTCTGCGTCACGTATTCCTGCGTAGTAGAGTTCTGTGACACATAAGGATGCGCAGTAGTGCTTTGTAATTCATAAAGCTACGCAGTAGCGTTTTATAATACATATATGCGCTGTAGTGTTTTAAATTAACGGCCACAATCGTCTTTTTTCCGTCTGGAACCAGGTTTTGAAAATGGAACTTCTCTTTTGATTCTTAGGATATTTCTTTCTTAAGAGTGACGTTCCCTTAACCTTCTGCCTGTGCTACCTTATCCTCACTTCAGCTCCATAGAACGTGTTTCTCATTGACTCCTCCAGGTGTCCGAGTTGACGCTTTTTGACAATAACCGACATTAGCACAGGCAGAGGGTTAATACTGGCTTCAGAAAGCCTTGTATATATGGCCATAACCAAGTAGCAGGATGACTTATGTAAATTGAAAAACTGGCTGCGCAATAAAATTGTATTAAACTTATGGCTGCGCAGTACAGTTTAACGGTGATTATGGCTGCGCAGTAAAGTGTAATGTTACAAACGGCTGCGCAGTAGAGTTTGTTTATACAAAGACAGCGCAGTAGAGTGTAACGTTACACACGATTGCGCACTATATATTAATGTTGCAAACAGCTGCGTCGTAGAGTTTAATATTGTAAACAGCTGCGCAGTATAGGTTAATGTTACAAACGGCTGCGCAGTGGAGTTTAACATACAGTTGCGAAATACGGCTGTGAAATAGAGTGGCATTAAATTTACAATTGCGCAGTGGAGTTTAACTCTAATTAAGGATGCGCAGTTGTTTTCTATAATATCAATAGTTGTACACAAGGATGCGCAATAGACTTCCATTATGATTACGGCTGATCAGCAGGCTTCTATAACGCTTTTGCTTGTGCAGTAGAACTCTGCGTTACATACGGCTGCGCAGTAGTATTTTATAATACATAAGGCTGCACATTAGTGTTTTATAATACATAAGACTGAGCTGTAGTATTCTATTGAACACATGGCTGCACAGTAGACGTTTATAGAGTTTACGGCTGCACAGTAGACGCTTATAAGACTTTTGGCTGCTCAGTAGACGTTTATAGAATTTATGGCTGCGCAATAGACGTTTATAGAACTTACGGCTGCGCAGTAGACGTTTATAGAACTTATGGCTGCTCAGTAGACATATAGAGAACTTTTGGATGTGTAGTGAACCTTATAGAACTTACGGCTGCGCAGTAGACCTCTATACGCATTATAGCTGCGCAGAAAACATTTATAGAACTATGGCTGCAGAGTAGGCCTATAGGCACAACTTACGGTTGTGCAGTAGACATATATATAGAACTTACGGCTGCGCAGTGGTTACATATAACACTTGTGACTGCGCCGTAGACATATATAGCACTTATGGCTGCGCAGTAGTCCTATACATCACTTGTGGCTGCGCAGTAGTCATATACAGCACTTGTGGCTGCGCAGAAGACCTATATAGAACTTATGACTACAAAGCAGTGTTCCACTGAGCTACATATAAAAAAAATCACAGGGGGTCTGTTTTGTGAGAAGTATTGTCAACTGAGAGTGAAGTTTCTTTATCGGCCAGTGGACTGCGAGATAATTAAAAGCCATTAGGTGAACGAGGCGTCACATGTTCTGTCGTGTCGAGCCCGATTGTACCACATGAAAGGGAAGGTTTGCAGGTGTGAGTTTGCTCGCGTGTGGGTGAACAAGCATTAAGAAGAAGCGGCATTAAGAGATGTAGTCGCTAAGGTATACAGGTCGTTAGTGGATTCCTGGTAAAGGTTTAATTTATTCAGACAATTGGGTAGCACACTGGTCCTTACCTTGGCCATCGAATCTGAATAGTCATTGACTACTTGGTCAGTTACTGACGTTTTGAATAGTTACTGACGTTTGGAATAGTTATTGATGTATTGAGCAGTTATTGACCATTCAATCAGTTCTTGACGACTTGACCATTTTCCTTTCTTCTTAATCCTCAGTTTTGCATCAACGCCAAAGTGTGAGTGATCCATTGTGAATGGGACGTGACAATGATCACCTGTTATCAAAGGACCCTGAGGAGGTGCAAAGTTTAAAGACTCTCGGAGACGGTGATAATTATTATCACCGTGAGAATCGTCATGTATCATCCAAGGTTACCTCGTGAAGCGTTCGCACGTTTGGAGGTATTGCATGTAAAAGGCCCGTGAAAAACGAGAGAAGCAAAAAGGGCCTGTCTGTGGGCGGAGGGGTGGGGGTAGGAGGGCATTGGCGCCGACCCCCATACTCATCTATCGGCTACCTCTATACACGAAAAAGGTTGGCCAAATGGACGACCCACGATAATGGGCTAAACCAAAAAAAAACATATTCTGAAAGAAAGAGAAGCAGGTTATAAGGAGAATCGAAGAGGAAGAAACGCCGATTAGCGGTAACACGTGTTTTTTATGTCGAGTTCATTATGCGAATTCTCCATTACCTTGTTTTTTAAAACAATTTTTTATGTACCGGGACCCAGTGGGACAAAGCGGGACACCAGGAAATCTGGTACTACATGAGTCGATATTGTTTTCTACTGAATAAAAAGCGGGTGTCCCACTTTACCCCATATGTCCGCTTAGCCCAGTGTTACGGCACCTGTCTTACATTAAAACAATGTGTCAAAATAGATTTTCAGATATTTCAGTCTTAAAAAAATATATGTTATAAAAATGGTGAAGGCAAAATTTGATGGTGGCTCTGAGGGCCCATAAGGCCCATTTTTTACTACGGTATTGGGAGGAGGACCTCCGTCGTGAGGTCCAGGGAGGTCCTGGGTCCTGCGAGCCTCTGAACGAAACGGAGCCAGAAAAGGAAGAGAGTGCGCAGCTCGAAAGGATCAAAGAATATTTTTCTCTTCTGTTTTTTTTCTTTCTTCTTCCCTACTCTGTTTATACCTCCTCTTTCACCGGTACCCGGACCCAACTGTGCTTTGCTTCGCATTCTCTTCATCTCCTCCGCTCTTCGGTCCACTTTGCCTCGCGGCCTCCTGGTCGAATTTCCAACCACAGCACTCCCCCCTCTCACCACCCCCTCACCCCTTATCCATTTTTGGGACAGAGGTTTTATCAATCGATCGCTTTGGTATAGTCTTCCCAGCCGACGATTCACACATACTTGTTGTCCTCGAGGTGCCAAAAACCACTTTCATCGATGTTTATAAAATTTTTGAATCTTCAATTATTTTGGGATTTTTGAAAATGAGGTAATTTTTTTATGAGTCGAGGACTTATACAGTTGCTATAATTCTGGAACTTTCTAATGGTTTTTATAATTAAAAAAAAATAATTATTATTTTCTTAGAAGCTTGTAGGCTGCGCAGTAGTTTTCTATGGTATTTTTAGCTGCACAGTAGACCTTAATGGCACTAATGACTGCGCAGTAACGTCCTACGAAGTACACGATTGTGCAATATGTTTCCATGGTACTTTCGTCTGTGCACCAAAGGCCTATCACACTTAAAGCTGCGCAGTAGGTTTTCACTCTACTCTCGGCTGCGCTCTCGAGATATATCACACTGACAACGGCGCAGTAGACTTCTATAATATTTTTGACTGCGCAGTAGACTTCTACGGCACTGATGTCTGCGCAGTAACGTTCTATGATATTCGCGGCTGCGCAGTAGGTTTCCATGCCATTTTTGGCTGCGTTGCCGTTTTCTATGGGACATATGACTGCGCAGTTGTTATTCCATGACATTATTGTCTGCGCAGTAGGTTTCTATGGAATATATGACTACGCAGGAGTTTTTCGTAGCATTTAAAAATGTGCAATAAATTTATATGCCACTTAAGGTTGTGCACTGCTTTTCCTGAGAATTTTCACCTGTGCAGTGAAGTTCTGTGGCAATTATGACTAGGCTAAACTGTTTTATGTCACCCGTGACCTGTTTTGGTTGATTCGATTTGTTAATGTTACGAAATATTTTTATTAAGTAGAACAGCTTTCGGAATGCTTTTGAACACTTTAGAATTTTTTAGTTGAATTTTGTATATTAAAATATGTGGAAACATGGAGTTTCTCGTGGACATTAGATAAAGAGACTCTGTTTTATAGCGACCTTGAAGAACGTGTTTGGGGACCGCCTGCGAATTTACCTTGAAGCTTGTCGTGGACAATTAAGATCTTATTACACTAAGTTGTACAAGTCGTCGCAAAGTCATTCATGCCGAAAGGCTCCAAAACTCTATTGCACAATGCATTCGATTTAATGACCCAGCGCGTAAATCAAACTTCCCTTTGCCTCACCTCAACTCTTCTTCGCTCTCACCTACATTTCAGTGGCGTAGAACTTCCTGAAAATTTTCAGAAAAAATTGGGTTTAATATACTTCCAAATTACTCTCATCTCCGATTCGATACACACGAGAGAAGGTTTTTTGGCGACCCAAAGAGAAACTACCGAAAGATATTCAATGTATTTCAATACTAACTATTTTATACAAATTTTAATTTTTTGTTTTTACAGTTTTCTTAAATATCTGGAAAAATGTCAAGTAAGAAAAAAAAAGTTTTAGTAGAAAGTTACAGATCATAAAAAGGTGCAGCTTTTATGTATTTTATATTTTTTCTTTAAAAGCAGTAGTTTTTGAGATAAATGAGATAAACCGAAATTCCACAATTCCCTATGGAATTTTCCTTAGAATTCGCTGTACAATATACTTTATGCAATTATCTATGTAATACACTAGCGAATTCTCTATTATCTATTAGGAATTCATTTTATATATCTTTGCAGAATAATATAATAATTTTAATTAATACTAATTTTAATATTAATTTTAATAATATAAAATTTTCTGTAGAATTATAGAATTCTATGTTCTCTAAAAATCCTTTAAATAATTCTTTATAGAATTGTCTATAAATTTTTTTAGCATTCTTTATAGTATTCAAAATGAAATAAAAAACTTTCTACAGAATTCTTTATAGAATTTTCTCTGGAGTTCTTATTCTTTATGGAATTCGCTTTGGAATTCGTTAAAATTCACTTATGTCTTGGAATTTTATTTATAATTCTTTGTTTTTTATAGAACACCTTATAGAATTCTCTATTCTCTAGGAATTCTTAAAATAATTCTTTATAAGATTCACTATATGTTTTCACTATATTCACTATATATTCACCGTTTTTTATAATTATTTGTGAAATTCAATATGCAATAAACCATTTTCTGTACAATACTCTATTGAGTTCTATATGCAATAAATTCTTCTAATTCTGTATGGAATCTTCTTTAGAATTCGCTTCAGATAATACTCTATGCAATTATCTGTTAAAGACTATCAAACTCTCTTTTATTGAGGAATTCTTTTTATAATTCGTTAAAAAAGTTTCTGTAGAATTATGGAAGTCTGTAGAGTTCTCTGTTCTCTAAAAATTCTTCATAGAATTCTCTATAAAATTGTTTGCAGAATTCTTTATGAAATTCCTTAAAAGTCACCATTCTTGTGGAATTCTTTTTATAACTCTTCGACGAATTTTCTATAGAATACTTTATAGAATTCTCTATTCAAATAATTCTTTATAAAATTCTCTATTTATAATATTCACTATGATTCTTTGTAAAATTCAATATTCAACAAAATATTTTCTTTAGAATACTCTATTCTAGATATATGCAATTCTTCTAATACTCTATGGAATCTTCTTTAGAATTCGCTATAGAATGTTCTATACAATTATCTATTAAATACTCTATCGAATTCTCTATTATCTAGTCATTCTTTTTATAATTATTTGTAAAACTTTCTGTAGAATTATATCGAATTCTATAGAATTAATTAAGAAATTTGGCGAGATTCTGTTCTAAACATAACAAAATCTTGCCAAATTTCTGAATTAATTATTTGTAACTGGTCAACAACATAATCAACCATCTTTATGCAATTCTATAAAATTCTCAATTCAGTAAAAATTCTTGTTATAATTCTTCATGAAATTCTCTATAAAATTGTTTTTGGAATTCTTTATGGAATATAAAATGAAATAAAGTACCTCCTATAGAATTCTTTGTATAATTCTCTTTAGAATTCTTTAAGGAATTCTCTTTAGAATTCTTTAAGGAATTCTCTTTAGAATTCTTTAAGGAATTCCCTAAAATCCACTATTCTTTTAAAATTCATTTTATAACTCTTTGTAGAATTTTCCATTGAATTCTCTATTTTCTAGAAATTCTTTAAGTAATTTTGTACAGAAGTCTATAGAATTCTATATGGATTTCTGTATTGAATACCAAGAAAACAATAATCCATTTAATTCTATAAATAATTCTCCAGTGAATTCCGTAAAGAATTCTGAATTAAATATTCCATAGAATTCTCTATTCTCAAGGTATGATTTGTAAAATCGTCTCTAAAATTCTCTATGGAATTTACACATTATGGAATTTCCTATGCTGTGGTATTTTTTGTAGAGATTTTTATGGAAATCTACATATTATCAATAGCAAAAAGAATTCTGCATTTATTTCCATAAAGAATTCGGTATAGAAATCTCGATGCTCTGGAATTCAGATTCTGTTTGGCAGAATACTGTCGAATTCTCCATGGAATTTTTAAGACAATTCTTTATATGATTCTCTATTAAATTCCCGATTTCAATTACGGGGATTTCTCTATATTATTTTCTGCTTTAAAATTACTGAAGAACACTGATAAAATTTTAAATATAATTATTATTACAATTCTTTACGGAATTCGCCATTGACTTTGCTGAGAAATTCTGAATGGAACTGCCTAACAATTCCCTATATAATTTTCCTATAAGAGATCGCCTTTTTTTTCCTGTTTGTAAAAATTATTAGTATTAGAGTATTATATTACAGTATTATGGTATTTCAGCTAGTATTATAATAGTTATGTTACATTATGTTATGTTATTGTTTGTGTCATGATATGTTGTGTTGTTTTGTGTTGTGTTATGTTATGTTATGCTATGCTATGCTATGTTATATGTTATGTTATGTTATGTTATGTTATGTTATGTTATGTTATGTTATGTTATGTTATGTTATGTTATGTTATGTTATGTTA
>JBAGKK010182263.1:0-12364 GCA_037177015.1 Euceroptres primus | reverse complement strand
TGCTATGTTATGTCATGTCATGTCATGTCATGCCATGTCATGTCATGTCATGTCATGTTATGTTATGTTATGTTATTTTTTGCGTTAGCTTATGTTATGTTATAATTATTATGAATTGCACCATATAATTTTTCGTTAATAAGAAGTTTCTAACTCTGAATCGGTATTGGATTTAAAGCCCCGTCAAGAGAAAGAGATAGAGAAAGAGAGTAAGTGTCGGGCAGGAGAGAATTCATGGAGGGCCCAGTCAGCAGGCCCAGAATCTCCTTTTACTCTCCTCGAGAGTCGGTCCCTTTCCTCGGTTTCGCACCAGGGCCGTAAATCCATCTCTTTACCTGAACGGCCCACTGTGCTGCCACTGATTAGGCATCAGGTTAATTACAGGTACTCTCAGGTATCAGACATACCGCTATCCTGTATGAGCGTGATTCACTCGTTACTGTGGTTTCCTATTATAGACAGGGCCTTCATATCAGGCCCAATTTTGCCCAAGAAGAAATTTGGGACTACGCCCCTGTTTTACACATCCACAGAGCCACGCAACCCCATGGGCTCGTAGGACCGCATTCCATCCTGGCTCCGCGGATGTGCGCCAAGAGAAGGCCCAAAAGGGAGAGTGAAATTGCATTGAAGGGGTGGGGACAGACGAATAACTCGATAACGCCAAGGACCCCTTCTAATTAAAATAAGTTCCGACAGAAAGAGCGGAAACGAGGTGCGAAATTTCTTCTCTCTCGTTCTTTTACGAAAAACAAAATAGTTTTTAACTATTTTAATGGGGCGCTGACTAGAAAAATGGGTCAGAGCCGGGGAAAGCTGTAATATTAAAAAAGGGCCTCATTATAAGCTGTGAATCCTAAAAAAGAAGGTTTCAAAAAACAAAAGAGTTTTTAATTATTTTGACAAGATGCTAAATAGACAACCTGCTCAGAGCCAGGATAAGCTGTAATATTTAAAAAAAAAGGGCCTCATTAAAAGCTATAAATCCTAATAAAGAAGGTTTCGAAAAACAGAACCATTTTTAATTATTTTGACGGGGCACTAAATAGAAAACCTGGTCAGAGCCGTGGTAAGTTGTAATTTAAAAAAAAGGCTTCATTAAGGACTTTGAATCCTAATAAAGTAATAATTAATTACTTTATAATTATGCAATAGTTTTGACTTAAGCGGGTACATCAAGGAAAGCCGGTCCAGTGCCAAGACAGATTTTGTTCTACAATAAATCAAGAATTATGTTTATACAATTATATTCATCAATCCCAGTTTGTAAAAGTTTTTCTCATAATTCAGACTCTGAATAGAAATCCTTACTAGGACCTGGATAGTTTCCTTTAAATTCAAACTAGGCGATCTTCATGAAGGATTCCAAACTTCTAGTGTCATATAATGTCCTCACATAATGCTTATACATTTTGATTTGAAAAATCAAATCAAATTCACAAAGTTAAAATCGTTAATAAGGGCACTGGTTAGTTTTCCTCGTTTTGACAAGACATTGAGAATTTATTCTACTCAGAGCCCTGGAAAGAATCTATCCTAAGGAATTTAAAAACAGACAATCCCTATTGGAGCCTTTTCTGATCCCAGATATCCTATTTTCGTAATCAGGAGGCCATTCTGGAGCCCCACCAACGCCGTGATTCAACAAACGTTAAATGTTATTATAATTTCCAGAAATTGAGCATAAATTAACATATAAGCTCAAAGTGCAAAGTTTGACTAGTATACCTTTTTGCAATTGGGCCCTTCGTAGGAAGCCGAACTAGAAGCTAAAAAGACTTTTCCCATTTCTGCTAAAAGAAAACCCATTAAAAATATGACACTCTTAAGTAGAAAAATCGACGAAACTTACATAAATTTATGTTTATAATTCTCAGTTTTGGAAAGAGTTTCAGATCAGGTGCTGAAAAGGAAACCTAACCAGAGCCTGCATAGTTTCCTAACAAATCAAACTAGGTGATGATCATAAAGCTTTCTAAACATTTAATAACATTATGCGGAAAAAAATCAAATTCACAAAGTTAAAATCTTCAAAAAGAAGTTAAAATCTTCTCGTTTTGAAAAAACATTGAGAATATATTCTAATTAGAGCCCTGAAAATAATCTATCCTAAGAAATTTGAAATCAGTAAATTCTTTTTGGAGTCTTTTATGTTTTAGTTGTCCTATTTTTGTAATTAGGAAGACACTGTGGAGCCCCACCAACGCCGAAATTGAAAATTCAAGAAATATTAAATGTTATTATAATTCTTAGAAATTTAGTACGTAAATGATAAATAAGCTCAAAGTGTAAAATCTGGTCAGTTAATCCTCTTGTAAATTGGGCCCTAAATAGGAAAACGAACTAGAAGCTAAAAAGTTCTTTTTTCATTTCTGTTAATAGGAAAACCATTAAAAATATTATAAAATACCGACCAAACTCATATAAATTTATGCTTATAATCCTCAGTTGTAGAAAGTGTTCCAGATCGGGCACTAAATAGGGAATCTAACCTGGGCCTGGATATTTTCTTAATAACTCAAACGAGGTAATGTTCATGAAAGATTCTAAACATTTAATAATATTTTTCGAAAAGTAAAATCCAATTAATAGAGTTAAAATCGTAAAAAGGGCGCTGACTAGTTTTCCTAGTTTTTACAAGGCATTGAGAATATATTCTAATTAGAGCACTGAAAACAATCTATCCTAAGAAATTTAAAATCATGAGGTCCTTATTGGAGCCTTTTCTGATTCCAGATGTCCTATTTTTGTAATTAGGAAGCCACTGTGGAGCCCTACCAATGCCGAAATTGAAAATTCAAGAAATTTTAAATGTTATTATAATTCTTAGAAATTGAGTACGTAAATGATAAATAAGCTCAAATTGTAAAATCTGCTCAGTTAATCCTCTTGTAAATTGGGCCCTAAATAGGAAAACGAACTAGAAGCTAAAAAGTTCTTTTTTCATTTCTGTTAATAGGAAAACCATTAAAAATATTATAAAATACCGACCAAACTCATATAAATTTATGCTTATAATCCTCAGTTGTAGAAAGTGTTCCAGATCGGGCACTAAATAGGGAATCTAACCTGGGCCTGGATATTTTCTTAATAACTCAAACGAGGTAATGTTCATGAAAGATTCTAAACATTTAATAATATTTTTCGAAAAGTAAAATCCAATTAATAGAGTTAAAATCGTAAAAAGGGCGCTGACTAGTTCTCCTAGTTTTTACAAGGCATTGAGAATATATTCTAATTAGAGCACTGAAAAGTGTACCCAGATCGGGTACGAAATAGGGAATCTAACCTGGGCCTGGATAGTTTTTTTTATAACTCAAATGAGGCGATGTTCATGAAAGATTCTAAACATTTAATAATATTTTGCGAAAAGTAAAATCGAATTCAGAAAGTTAAAATCGTAAAAAGGGCGCTGAATAGTTTTCCTGGTTAGAGTGAGAAAAAAAATTGTTTATAATGTTATAAACAAACCATTGAACAAGTCATTTTTTCGTGATTCGCAATGATTAGCTATTTTAAATCCGTAGATTTTCTATGAAATATGAAAGATAATAATGTGCACTTACAATTAGTTAAGAATGGCTGTTGTTCACCAATTATTTAAATAATTTTTATAAACAAATACACAATTTACCCATTTTTTCATGAATAAGCTTAATTTTTTTGCGGAATCAACTTGAAATGTTTATACTCATTGCTGCTATATTTCTCATAATGAGAACAAGTGTTAATTATATAAACAATTTTTATAAACAAATGCACATTTTGACCATTTTTTCATGAATAGGCCTAATTTTTGTGCGGAATGAACCAGAAATGTCTTTCCAGGAACTCCTTTCCATGATATTTTTCATAGTGGCAAAAACTGTTAATTATATAAACAATTTTTATAAACAAACGCACATTTTCATTATTTCTTCATGAATAGGCTTAATTTTCGTTTAAAGAATTAATAGTCTCTATTAATTTGAAATATATGACAGCAAGAAGTCTTTGACAAGACATTTCGAGTTGACTCTGCAAAAAAATGAAGCCTATTCATGAAACAATTGTAAAAAAGTGCATTTGTTTATAGCAATTGTTTATAGAATTGAAGGTTTTGTCATTCTGAGAAATATGATAGCAACGAGTTCCTGGAAAGACTTTTCTAGTTCATTCCGCAAAAAAGATAGGCCTATTGATGAAAAAATGGTCAAAATGTGCATTTGTTTATAAAAATTGTTTATATAATTTACAGTTTTCGTAATTATAAAGAATATAGCAGCAAGGACTCTTTGGAAAAACATTTCAAGATGATTACGCAAAGAAATGAAGCTTATTCATGAAAAAATGGATAAAGTGTTCATTTGTTTATAAAAATTGTTTAAATAATTGGTAAACAGCAGCTATTCTTCACTAATTGTAAGCGCACATTATTAACTGTCATATTTCATAGAAAATCTATGGATTTAAAATAGTTAATCATTGCAAATCACGAAAAAATGACTTTTGTTCAATAGTTTGTTTATAATATTATAAACAATTTTTTTCTTATTCTAACATACAAGACATTATTTTTAGTTGGTCATTACATTGATTTATGAGTTTTTTTAATAAATTTGAAAATACTAAAAGAAATGATATCACTGAAAAGTTAGACAGAGAAAAGTTTAAACTTTGTTGTTAAATAACAAATTTTTGTTTAGTCGGAGTGATATATTCGCAATCACTCGTTATACCTGGACGACTTGGTCATTTCTAAAAAAAACATCAAAATCCGTTAAAAAATGTACTGTCACACAGTAGGGCAAAAAAACGTCTGTAGACAAATCAATTTTCAGACTAAACTACTCATCGAATTTGGATGTTTTTTTCTTAATTAAAGTTTATTAAATTCCGCATCGTTATAATGGAGGAAATTTTTGAAACATTTTCTCAAAAATTTTTTACTTCATAAACAAAGTGAAAAGAAAGTTTTTTTGACTTTTCAAGACAACCATTTAGTCAAAAAATTTTTTATTTTACCGAAAATGGTCCACGACGAGGCAAAAATTCATTAAAAACGATGTCAAGCAGTGTTAATTTAATAAAACAAAAATTTAAATTGTTATAAACAAATTAGTGAACAAAATTTATATCTTTATTTGCCACGCTGAAATGCACTAAACCAATATTTTCAGGAGAAAATGGAAATAAAACAATGTTAACTTAAAATTAGAAGACGGTTAAGATCAATTCCTAATTGTTTATAACAATTTAATAAACAAATACGAAATTAAGGCATTTTTAATTAGATAGATTTAACTTTTTCAGTATAATTAGCTATAAATATTTCACGAATGACCTTCTGCTGTGATAGTTTGAACTGCAACAACAATCTTGTATTATTTAAACAAATTTAATAAACAAATGCATTATTTGGCCATTTTTGAGTAGATTTCGTTTTTGTCAGCAGAATCAATAACTAGTATGTTGCCAATGTGTCTTTCTGTTTCACTTTACACTCACGCATCAATTGTTTATTGTTTAAACAAATTTAGTTAACAAATTAGTTATTTGAGCATTTTTCAATATAGAAATTTTATTTTTCTAGCAAAATTAACTACAAACATCTCAGAGATAGTCTATTGCTATGATTATTCGAAGTTAAACAATAATTGTACATTATTTAAACAATTTGAGTAAACAAATGCATTACTTGACTGTTTTCAATAAATTAGTTTCGTTTTTTTAGCAGAATCTGCTATAAATATTTCACCGCTGGCCGTTTGCTATGATAGTTTGCAGTTGGACAATATTGTATATTGTTTAAACAAAATTAATAAACAAAGGTATTGTTTGGCAAATTTTCAATAGAGAAGCTTCGTTTTTGCAGAAGAATCGATAACTAGTATGTTGCTAATGTGTCTTGCTGTTTTACTTTGCACATACGCATCAATTGTTTATTGTTTAAGCAAATTTAGTTAACAAATTAATTATTTGAGCATTTTTCAATAATTATTTTTGTTTTTCCAGCAAAATCAACTACAGACTCAGAGATCGTCTACTGCTATGATGATTCGGAATTAAACAATGATTGTACATTATTTAAACAAATTTAATAAACAAATGCATTGCTTGGCTGTTTTCCAATAAATTAGTTTCTTTTTTCAAACAGAATCTACTATAAATATTTCACCGTTGGCCGTTTGCTATGATAGTTTGCAGTGGGACAATATTGTATATTGTTTAAACAAATTTAATAAACAAAGGTATTGTTTGGCAAATTTTCAATAGAGAAGCTTCCTTCTATCAGCAGAATCAATAACTAGTAAGTTGCCAAGTGTCTTGCTGCTTTACTTTGCACTTACGCATCAATTGTTTATTGTTTAAACAAATTTAGTTAACAAATTAATTATTTGAGCATTTTTCATTATAGGAATTTTATTTTTTCAGCAGAATCAACTACAAACATCTCAAAGATAGTCTATTGTTATGATGGTTAGCAGTTAAGCAATAATTGTACATTATTTAAACAAATTTAATAAACAAATGCACTTTTTGATCTTTTTTTAGTCGATAAGCTTCGTTTTCTTCAGCAGAGTCAACTTCTAATATGTTAATTATGTACCAACGAAGCTTATCTATTGAAAAATTGCTAAACAATACCTTTGATTATTAAATTTGTTTAAACAATATACAATATTGTCCCACTGCAAACTATCATAGCAAACGGCCAGCGGTGAAAAATTTATAGTAGATTCTGTTAAAGAAACTGAACTAATTTATTGGAAAACAGCCAAGCAATGCATTTGTTTATTAAATTTGTTTAAATAATGTACAATTATTGTTTAATTCCGAATCATCATAGCAGTAGACGATCTCTGAGATGTCTGTAGTTGATTTTGCTGAAAAAACAAAAATAGTTATTGAAAAATGCTCAAATAATTAATTTGTTAACTAAATTTTTTTAAACAATAAACAGTTGATGTCTAAGTGTAAAGTAAAACAGTAAGACACATTATCAACATACTAGTTATTAATTATGCTGAAAAAACAAAGCTTATATATCCAAAAATGGCCAAATAATGAATTTGTTTACTAAATTTATTTAAATAATTCACGATTGTTGTTGCAGTGCAAACTATCACAGCAGAAGGTCACTCATGAAATATTAATAGCTAATTCTCTTGGAAAAGCTAAATCTATCTAATTAAAAATGCCTTAATTTCGTATTTGTTTATTAAATTGTTATAAACAATTAGGAATTGATGTTTAACGTCTTCTAATTGTAAGTTAACATTATTTTATTTCCATTTTCTCCTGAAAATATTGGTTTAGTGCATTTAAACGTGGCAAGTAAAGAAGATATAACTTTTGTTTACTAATTTGTTTATAACAATTTAAATGTTTGTTTTATTAAATTAATACTGCTGAACATCATTTTTAATGAGTTTTTGCCTCGACGTGGACCATTTGCTGTAAAAATAAATTTTTTTTAACTAAGTGGCAGTCTTGAAAAGTCAAAAAAAGATTCTTTTATTTTGTTCATTAAATAAAAAATTTTTGAGAAGATTTTTAAAAAATGTCCTCCATTGTGACGATGCGGAATTTAATACACTTTAATTTTTTTTTAAACATCCAAATTGGATGAGTAGTTTAGTCTGAAAATTGATTTGTCCACAGACGCTTTTTTTGCCCTACTATGTGTCGGTTGATTTTTGTCCAAAAAAGGTGCTTTTTTCCCACTGTGCAACGCCACAATGGCCTTCCTAATTACGAAAATATTACATGGTTCAAATAAGGCTTTTCTAAATAATAATAATTATAATTATAATTATAATTATTATCATATATAATAATATAATAATTATTATTATTGTTAATTAAAAATTTTTTCGTTGATTAATGTAATAAACTGGCCATATAGTTTACAATTTAAGTATTCCAACACAGTTGCCACAATTTTTCACTCAAATAAAAACAAATTCTATGGCCGGAATATGGCGGAGCGGTGTTTTAGAAGTTCTATATCTGTTATCTAAACTCCTTCTCTGCACAATAAACATCACTCCTACGGCAATTTCCGCTGTTGCACGCGGAAACGCCAAACATTAAAGACTCGTCGCCCGAAATAGAAGGAAATCACAATTCCACATTTTCGGTAAAAGCAGGCAAAAACAGAAAGCAGACGTAATTTTGTTATAATATATATTCTAAACTTTGATTTTCTCGTTTCTTCTCCCTTTCAGGATCAGTGTGAATTATAGTTCCCATTACATTTTTTGTTTTTCATTTTTCATTTTACGGTTTCTCATCAATTTCTTTTTTATTTTTTCATATTAAATTATGAACAAATATTTTTCTATTTCCCCAGTTTTCCGATCTTTTCCGATACTTTTTAAGCAAAATCCATTTATAGGGTTAAGAAACGAGAAAATCAAAGTTTAGAATATATTATAAAAAAATTACGTCTGCTTTCTGTTTTTGTCTGCTTATACCGAAAATGTGGAATCGTGATTTCCTTTTATTTCGGCCGACGAGTCTTTAATGTTCTGGAGCAATTAGTTCTCGAGAAAAAAAAACCCAAAATAGTAAAATAAAAACTCGGTTTTATAAAGTTAATTTTTTGTTGCTTCTTTAGTCACTGAAATAGTTAATAAACGCAAAAAAAATAGTTTTTCGCGTAAAAAAGGGTCTTAATGGGTTAATGCTTATGAAGAATTTTGAGGATTTTAGAATCCTCTTGTCTATTTTAATTTTAATTTTAATTTTATTTTCTTTAAATTCTTCCTTTCTTCTG
The DNA here is from genome assembly GCA_037177015.1 of Euceroptres primus. NCBI lineage: Eukaryota > Metazoa > Arthropoda > Insecta > Hymenoptera > Figitidae > Euceroptres > Euceroptres primus. Next base: position 3,603 of record JBAGKK010182263.1, on the reverse strand, counting down.
GACGTTTGTGTTATTGACGTCGTGATTTTAACGAAAATATTTTGCACACAATTTAAATTTAGAGATTTTAATTCTTTATTTTATTTCTTTTTTAATTTGTTAATTTTATTCTTTATTTCTTTGTTTTTATTTTCTTTATTTTCATTATTTTTATTCTTTATTTTAATTCTTCTTTTTTTATTTTTTTTCCTTATGCTTTTTTTAATTCTTTGTTCTTTATTTGTATTCTTTATTATTTATTTTAATTTTTTATTCTTTATTTTTTATATCTTTCTTTTAATTCTTTTATTACATTCTCATCATATGAGAAGGTATTGATTTTATGTGAAAACTAACTTTCCCAATTTTTATTTTTTATTTTTACAAGTATTCTTCAAGGGTGTTGAGAAATTGGAATACCAACCACAAAAAAATTTGGAAATAATAAAATTCAATCTTTTGATTTTATGCAAACAATATTGAAAATATAACTTAATTTGCTGGTCCAATTTTTCCGCAACAGAATCAAAGCTTCGCAGTCTTTTTCAGTTCTGCTTATCTACCTATTTTTACTAAAATCCGTATTTTCGAATTTTTTTTGTGGCTATCTTCCAACATTCTTAAATATGAATGTATATTTTTAGTCCCTAATTTAATATAAAATGGCTCAGACAATGTCATCATAAATTGTGCAGAAAACATTACGAAATTAAGAGGCATATTTTATATTTTCCAATTATTTCTCACGTTACGAAATTAAGGGTCATTTTTTTATTTCTCAATTATTTCTACAAATTCGAAATAATTTTACTTCAAAATAAGTACAATATGAAAAGTAACAAATAAATAATGGCGTTTTCATAGTCACAATTTAAAAACTGTGTTTCCACAAAATTTTCCGTTTTTCTTTCTTTCTTTTTCTCTTGTTTCTCGCCATAAAAACTTTGACAAAATACAATTTTGACATTGCCACAGTATCCCGAAAGTGGAATTTACTGTTCAAAAAAGTGTGCAACCTTCAGTTTTCATCCAATTTACAACTTTTTTGTTTTAAATTAAAGACTATTAAATGTTTAAAAGACTTTTTGAGTTTAATTTTGTTTTTTTATATTTTTTTATTTAACGTAAAGAGCCACAAAAAGGGAAATGTTTTTTTCAGTTTTCTCTTCAGAATATTTTGGAAAATATTGCGAAATATGTTAAATCTATACAAGGGAACTAACAAAATATAAATAATTTCAATATGATCAATATGATCAAATCCATTATTATAAACAAATTAAGTTAACTAACTTACAACTAAGCATTTTTACAGAAAACAAAACTTTCCCTTTCACTAAAACTTGCTTTATTTACCTCTAAACAATTAAACTGTAATTTTCTATCGGACTCAGGCAAAAGTTACATTTAAATAATTAAAAATTGTCTATACAATTAAAAAACAACTGAAATGTATGCGCTGACACTTTATTTTAATAATTAGCTTGTAGCATTGAGAAAACACAATCAATTTACAATATTTGTAAAAAATATAAATTATTTAAACAAATAAAACTTGTTTAAACAATAAAAAATCACTTAAAAAGTAATTAAAATAGTAAGATTTATCTACTAATGTAGATCTGTGAGAAAAATTAGTTATAGTAGGCGACAAACGTTTACAAGGAAGGGTTTCGTAGCTGTATTGGTACTATGTCAATTTTTGATCCCATGTCAATTTTTGGTCCTATGTCAATTTTGGGTCCTATGTCAATTTTGGGCCCTATGCCAGTTTTGGATCATATGTCTATATTGGGCTCTATGTCAGTTTTTGAGTCTTTGCCATATTGGTTCCAATGTCTGTTTTGGGTCCTATGTTAATTTTGGGGCCTATGCCAATTTTTGGTACTATGCCAATTTTAGGCCCTATGTCAATTTTTGGACTACGTCAATTTTGGCCCCTATGTCATTTTTGGGTACTATGTCAATTTTTGGTACTATGTCAATTTTTGGTACTATGTCAATTTTGGGCCCTATGCCAATTTTGGGTCCTACGCGAGTTTTTGGCCCTATGCCCGTATTGGGTACTATGCCAATTTTGGTCCCTATGTCAGTTTTCGACCCTATGTCAATTTTGGGTCATATGCCAATTTTGGGTCCTATATCAATTTTGAGTCTTATACCAATTTTAAACCCTATACCAATTTTGGACCCTATGTCAATTTTGGGCCCTATTTTGGGCACTATGCCGATTTTTGGGCCTATGTCAGTTTTGGGTCCTATGAATATATTGGGATGAACAACGGACGGACGGACGAGGGACCAATACTGTAAGGGTTTTTACCCAAGGCTACGAAACCCTAAAAATGGGAAGAATGTAATAATTAATCTCAAAATTTCATCAAACTGTGATTACCCTGCTATGGGGGTGGTTAGGGCACCATGAAAAAGAGGGGAAAAGTAATAATTGGGGAAGTAATAAATGGGGAAAAAGTAATAATTAATCTCAAAGTTTCGTCAAACTGTGATTACTCTGCTATGGGAGCTATTGTGGCACCATAAAAGTTGTTTAGAAGGGTTGAAATGAAAAGTTAATTACGGATTCATATTCCTTAAAGAGTTTCCATGAGCTGATGTAATTTAATTCCTATGGTTAATTATACATTTTCTCGTTTTAAAAAAGATTTACAAACATTTGTCTTTTTCACTATGTTAATCTTATGGGAAACTTCAAAGACCCAGCGACACGTATTAACTTATTGAAAGAAATCAAAAATTAGAAATAATTTTAATTAAAATCAAATTTAATTTAATTCAATTTAATTTAATTTTAATTAAAAATTAAAAATTTTATGGAACCTCACAAGGAAACGATCAACGGTGACCAAAATTAAAAAAAAGTTGTTTTTTGAAAGACTCTAATTCTGTGCAATGGTGGTCAAGGTTTTTGTGGTTCGAAGTTTTTCGTGATCCGGGAATATACAAGAAGAGTTTTTTGAAGAAGGAAGGCTGGCCAAGTTTCTCAGGCCCCGATTCTTAAGGAGCCTAGTCCGCCTTTATTTGCAAATTCAAAAAAAAAAAAAAAAAGAAAAAAGTAATCTCGATGTTTGGCGCTAGAAGCGTCCTGCCGAATCGACAAAGGGAAAAGACAGAAGAGATTATGCTAGCTTGAAAGGCGAGGCCCGGGATTCGCGTGTGAGCCCGTGGCGATTCTTAGCAGCGGCTCGGTACTTTGGGACCACCAGCCAGTTTTGCCGCGCCCTTTCGCTTGGTCCTCTTTCATCCGTGGCGTTTATTTCGCACGGTATGTAACTCGTTCTCGCGCTTTTAGTGACGCCAATCCCGATCCATACTTTATACTTCTTTTACTTTTACCCTCATTCTCACTACGTCACTACCCATTTAGAAATTTCCCCATCTTTCCCTATTTAACGTTCGATTTTGATGTGGGCCCCACTAGAATTTTTAGTCTAGAAAAAACTAACAGGGGCACTATCAGGCTCTAGTGGGCAATTACCAGTCTAGAAAAAAATGACAGGAATCCTATCTGGCTCTAGTGAGCGATGCCTTGCCTCACTTGGGTATGGCAAATCTATCTGTATCTGATGAGGCCCCGACTAGAGAATCCCCTCTTGCACAATATAT
>JBAGKK010182158.1:0-23043 GCA_037177015.1 Euceroptres primus | reverse complement strand
AGGTAATTTACATCATGTAATAAACTAAGGACGTAAAATACCTGGTAAATTACTGTAAAAAACCATGTAATTTACCTTGGGTATTTTACTTACACAACCCTGCACACATGTCGAAATGTACTATTTCAGCATTCTAACCTCAAAATTACAAGTTTTTGTATTTAGAAAAATCTTCTAAATTCAAAGCTCTAATTTGCATCTGCTTTGAACTATAAAGCGTATCATGTTTTAAGGACTGCGTTTGTTTATAAGAAACTAAAAATAATGCTACTTTTTGTTAATAAACATATTTTGACACATGATAATTGACAGACCAAGACGTGGCGCCCTCTACAACTAAATCTAAATTGACGTTTTGACGTGTTTTAAAAAATGTTTTTGATCAAGTTCGGCTTTTATACGATAAAAGCTACTGCTTTTATCATAATCTTGATTTCCATTATCAGATGAACAATAACACAAACAATAAATTGATAAGTTGCTGCGTCATTCGTGTTGACTGTGAAGGAAAATCTCGGTGCATCTTTTCCTCAAGTTGAGTGAAAAAGACACTACAAAGCAGACGTTATTTAAGTTATTTAAATTTAGTTAATCGATATTTCTAATTGATAGATGATTGAAATTTTTGTTTTGTATTGTGAAAATGCGATTCGTGAATATTAACAGAAAGAATCCCTTTCGTATTGTTACGAACTCGTATTGTTTTGAATAATTATTCTGTCAAACCTTAACCAACAAAGTGAACTTGTGACCGAGGCTCTCACGAAGGTGAAACAATCGTCTGTCTGCTACAACAATCAGCTGCGATTAAATTACTAATTACATTCCTGGTTGGTTTTGTCACTCCGAAAACAAATCTGCGGAAATGGCTTCGGAAAAGCGTCCACTTTTTCCTGAAGCTGAAAAACCTCCGCCTTATACACCTTCAGCACCACAAGGTATATTTTTAAGAGATAAAAAATGCAGCACTTTTGTAAATAAGGTTATTCGATATCTGAGGTTATTTTATACTTATATAGTGCAAGTTCGCAGTCGATATATGATTCTGACATTTGATGGGGCTTCCTGACTTACGTGCGCTTAATCTAATGAAATTTGATGCTTGAGGAAGATAATTTTTATTGTAGGAGCTTCATGGCAGCCACCTCCTGGATATTACCCGAGTTCAGCAATGTCGTATCAACAAGAACCTTCTACGACGATTATCGTTCCTGAAATTATTCTCGTTGGCGCCTGTCCTGCTTGTCGAGTGAGTAATCTTCTTTAATTTATTATTTTTTTACGACAGATTACAATTTCAATTTTGTATTTTAGGATAAATTTCAATTTTCCTTATCTTTATTTCTGCGCTTGATTACTATTTTTAGAACCTAGTCCCAGGAAACAAAAATCCATTCATTTGCGTTTGAATCGGTCTAAGGCCTTTCTGAATTGCGTATCTGTCCATGCAATTTTAATCATCAATTATTTTTTTACAGGCCTATATGTCGCAAATGTTTATATTCTCTAGAACTGAAATAACAAAAGGAATCTAATAGCCTTACATATAATTTTTTAAAATCACTCAATAATTAAAAAATTAAAAATTTCATGTGAAATATGATAACCTATAACCTCAAAAGAGGTTAACTGATTCAAAAAGAAGGAAACTCATTCAATATGTCTTTGCACGAAATGGACATGACATACCAAAAACCGTGACAGATTCAAATTTTGCAAACCCATTCATTTTTAAACAGCTGAATCTGGAATTGACAGATGCGCAATTAAAAGAGTCGCCATTTTAATCGGTTCTTTTTTCCTGGAAAGCAGGGGAAATATCTTGATTTACTATATGTTTTCTTTAAAATTATGAATTATTTACTATTTAAAGTAATCTCTTAAAATTGGGCTACTTTATTTCTTCAATATATTTTTAGACATTGTCAGCAAACAAATTTTTAGGCAGCTTCATTGCTGATCTCCTGAAAATTGTGATTCTGTAACAAAATAGCAGAGTGGATTCAAATCAATATTTATATTCTGCAGGTGGGTGTTCTGGAAGAAGATTACACGTGCCTAGGAATCTTTTGTGCAATTTTCTTCTTTCCACTCGGAATCATATGTTGTCTTTTATTAAAAAATAGACGTTGTTCTCACTGCGGCGCTTATTTTGGTTGAGATTCTACCAGGAACGATGTGAACTAAATTGTTCAAAGATTTATCACCAAAACAAATAAGCTGTCCTGGAATTTGTGATCAAAGACCATTGTCCCTCATTTAAAAGCGAATATCATATTAGATAACATTAAGATAACGAGGAATCGAGTATTATTGGCAACAGTCAGTTGTTTTTAAAATTCCTACTCTGTTGTTCAATTTTTTACATTTCTTTGAATTTCATCTACATTCCTTTGAATATGAGAAACTTAAAATTCTTTAAAAGCTACATTTTCTGTAGATGTGATCACTTGTAGTATAATTAATATTACTCAACGAAAAAGAACAAATAATCAAAAACAAATGATATAATGAAACAAAAAATATACTGCAGAATTAGGTCTCGTTCAGCTCTTAAATAATGAAATCTATATTGTTGCAATTCTTTTCAAATAAAATTGAATCTCAAAGAATTGGAACTAATATTCGCTAGAATTGTGCCTTATTCGTTTTTTGAAGTCAAGTACTTTTATTTATCAAACTAGAGCTAAAGCGAACAACGAATTAGAAAAGTATAAGAATTATAAAAATGATTTATAATCTTGTTGATTAATTGTATGTAGCATTGTTAGTCAGTCATATAATTTTGTAACGTCTCTCAAGATGAAGTATAATATTAATTTAGAATTCAATGTTAAATGAACATTTATATTTCTGAACCTTGGATTTTTTGTGATAGTAAAAAATAATGTGCAAAAGTTTAATCTAAATTCTCTGAAAGCTCTTTTAACTTGAAACCACCTTATGTGTATGTGGAATAAATAACAAGGTTTGTTTGGAGAAAAGGATTATGCACCACTACCGCGCAGTAGCAAAAATCTTTTTAAAAAATTAGTTATAGTAGGCAACAAGCGCCTACAAAGAAGGGTTTCGTAGCTTTAGGTGATATATTGATATTGGGCCTTATATATACATTTTAAACTTTTTTAGTTAAATACATTATTAAATATTTTGAACACTGGTTTGATTCAAAATGAACTCAATTTTGGTTAAAAAATGAACCCAATTTTGGTTAAAAAATGAAGCCAATTTTGGTTAAAAAATGAACCCAATTTTGGTTCAAAACGAACCCAATTTTAGTTCAAAATGAACCCAATTTTAGTTCAAAATGAACCCAATTTTGGTTCAAAACAAAACCCAATTTTAGTCCAAAATGAACCCAATTTTGGTTCAAAACGAACCCAATTTTGGTTCAAAACGAACCCAATTTTGGTTCAAAACGAACAAATTTTGGTTCAAAATGAACCCAATTTTGGTTGAAAATGAACCCAGTTTTAGTTCAAATTGAACCGAATTTTGTTTCAAATTTAACCCAATTTTGGTTAATATTGAACCCAATTTTGGTTAATATTGAATTCAATTACGGTTCATATTGAATCCAATTTTGATTCAAATGCACCCAATTTTGGTTCATATTGAGCCAAAATATTACCTATCAAAATAGTACGACGGACGGACAACAGACCGAAACTATAAGAGTTTCTGCCTGAGGCTACGAAACCCTAAAAATGACAAATTATCGAGAGATCTTTCCCGTCCTAAAAGGAAATTATTTTCATATTGTAAATATTTAAAATCGTTCAATTTCTTGGAAAAAAATCAAATGGATTTTAAATATAAAAACTCTATACTATAAATTAAAAAACTCTACTATAAATTATTTTTGGAATTAAAATTCTTGAATTTCATACAATTTTATTAAGGATTTTAGTCCTCTTTATAAAAAGTCAAAGTGCATCTCAGATTTAGACTAGTCTAGAATTCTAAAATGATTTTAGAACCGTTGTAACTGTGTAAAATAAGCTTTTTACATTCAAACTATTATTATACTGATTAATAACGAAAAATATAGTACGTATTTTACTCAACAACCGTTCTTTTTTTTGCGTAATCTAATCCCCTCGACAGTAATTTTCATGCGCTTTATTAATTGCCTCTTTGTTCACCAATTTCGTCCCTGACTTTGACCTCAAATCCCTCAAAGACACAAAACCAGTCACTCGATCATCTCCATGATAAAAGACAAAACCAAGAACAAATTGATTTATTTTTAGCTGAAATCTTTTTTTCCTCAAAAAATAAAATTCTTATTTTATAAAACGAAGAATACTACATATGGAATTTAAGTATTTATAATTGAATACCGCAATGGAATTTAAGTATTTATAATTGTTTTTGATAAAGCTGATACCATTTAAATTGCAAATTACTGGAAAGTTGAGAATTGTAGTTGAATGTCACAAAAATTTGTGGTTAATCGAAAACTTTAAATATCAGATTTAATTATAAGATAAGTAAATTATGTATTGATTCCGGCAATAGTGAATGCGATTTGTTACAAATTCCTCGGATAGGCAAGGACAGTGTGTCAGGAGTCGGAATAAAAAACTTAAGTTAACGACATTTATTACGTAGGAATATCGTGTTGGTCGAAGGTTTTCTGCAATGCCACTTTCCTTGCTAGTAAGTTCTTTAGTCTTTTATTTCTTCCAACACTAACTGCAGACATTAGACATTTATTAAACATAATTTTATGTTAACGAATTAGCTTCATGAAACTGAAAAGCCTCACTAGAAAAAACGAAAATCTGTTATGTAAATCTTATAATATTCATGACCGGGCATTAATGTTTAAAAATAATACCTCCTATTACAATGAGTTGATCTATACATGGTATAAATTTCCACCTAACGGTGGAAATTTTTTTTTCTTTGATGCAAGAAACTAATAATTTTCAGAAATTAAGGTCGGTCCAACGATGCAATTAGGGATTAAATATTCATAAGTGGACGTCAATACTTGGGGATTCCCTACATTTCGTGACGAAAAAAAAATCTACATATTTAGTTTCTTATTACCCTTTAATATTTTACATCCTAATAATCAAGTGATTTCGACGATAATTCATTTTTAAACAAATTATCTGCTCGCTCTCTGATAACTTGATGATAGCGGAATTACAAAAGCGCTCTGCTCGAACGTTTTATCACAAAACACGCATCTGACTTGGTAAAAAAATTTATAAATATTTACCGTGTTATTTAGTTTCCTCCGACAAAGAAAATACTATTTAAAAGTGAGTCAGCTAAGCATAAAAAAAGACAAAGTCCTACGTCAGTCAATTTTTTCCCCTTGGAAGTCTAAAGAAACGTTTTTTTCCTGGTGATTTCTCCAAGCACTAGGTCAGGACAGCACAGTGTTAGTACACCGGAAACGTTAAAGAGGAAAGTCCCATCTAAAAAACGTGGAGGTGCAAACTAAGAGGAAAAAGTGGGGACTACCAGTGGGCCCCGAAGAAAGGGCAGGAAGAGAAGAATAACGTCATCAAACAGAATTTCCAGGAAAAGTAGTGCTTTGCAGTGGAGTGAACTCCACGAGGAAGAATGTGTTGGCTGGTTGGCAAGATAGCAAGTGTAGCGAATAACTGTGACACGATCCAGAGTACGTAAAGTCACATGGAGGGAGTTCGCAACGTAGTTTTGTCCTTGATACAAACTTTTAGCATATAAAGGAAGCCGAGGCCGTAGACGGAGGTCCAGAACGAGTCGATCTACCAGCAAAGCCATGCCAGCCAATGCAGAGACCATGGAGGAGTCCTTGTACCAGGAAACTGGTATCGAGAGCTATGACTCGTCCTCAGGAGTGACACCCAAAAAATCTAATGGTACCATCTTCTCGAGTCCCCAAAATGGTACCAAAAACGATTTGTTTGGAGAAGAGGAACTTGCTGAGGTTCTTCGTAGTTTACCTGTACGGAAGGAGCACGAAAAATTCATCAGAGAGTCGGTCGACTTGATTCTCAACGAGGCTGTCTTCGAGGTAGGTGGCTAGAATTAAAATTTTTCATTATTAACACAAAATTTCATACACATCAAAAAGTTTTTAATTTTACAAATAGTCGGGGCATCACTCTAATTAAAAAGAAATGAGAAGATTTTTAAAAGTGAAAAATCTCCATTTAAAGAAATTTTTCATTAGGTACTCCGATTTTAAAATTAATTATAAATTAAAAAATTCTATCAAGTCGAGGACATTTTATGCTTTCTAGACCGAGTGAACAAACTTTGCATGAATTGTGTTAAATTAACGAGATCAACGTCATTAATAAGTCATTTTATTCACTTATCAGTCTTAACTCCTTGACTTTTCTCGGCAATCTAGAGAAAGATGTCAACAGCTATTACGCACCAAACACTTGCTCAAGTCAACCGTTCTCAGCTTTGAAATATAAATATAAAACTTTACAAATGCAATTGGTATTCACTTAGATATTTGTTTGTGTAATAAATTCATTATAATTAAGAATTTTAATTTTCTTTTTAAATCTTTGATATCTTTTTTATACTCTTTCAAATTTTCAAAAATGAAATTTTTAACCTAATGAATCTGAAAGTGAATTTTAATCAAATTGTCTACAAAGCAATTGAACCGCCGCATCGTAAAAGAGGGTAAAAATTTCTTGGTCCCAGCACAAACGGATCCTGGCATTGTAAAAATTACAATTTAAAAAATATTTTTTAATATTCAAGAAAATGAAGTACTCCATGTAAATTTCTAAAAATCAAAGAGCAAAAAAATTTACAAAAGCGGTAAGAGGCCATTACGATCGGACCAAGAAATTTTATACCCCCTTCTACGATGTGGCGGTTCAATTGCTCTTTGAAACAGTAATTAAATTTTAATTAGGTTGAAAGAGAACGATAAGAATTTTTAAATTATATTTCATGAGTCATTGAACTTAAATTTCCATTAATAAGCAAATTTATCAGAATTATGATAAAGATTATGAATTGAAGCGAATTTATCAGAATTATGATAAAGATTATGAATTGAAGCGAATTTATCAGAATTATGATAAAGATTATAAATTGAAAAAAAACTGTGGGAAAGTTTCATTAATAATATAAATTGTTCATTTTAATTCTCGAATGACAAGAAGATTTTACCTTCAAAACAAAGTTTGCCCTACACTCGTGACACGCGTCCGGAAAATTAATGTGATTCCAATTGCATGATAAATTTCATTCTAATCAGATTATTAATTGATTTGTAAAATACATTTTCTCAACTACTTCATTAAAATACATGTTTTCTTTCAACTTTGCTGTCATAACGTGAAAAATAAAAAAAGTGTTCCAAAAATATTCAATATTTTTTGTTAAAAAAAACTATCATGTTCGAGAATTCAATAGTGCGTGAAACTCACGTTACTGTAAACTTTCTATAATCATAAAGACAAGGTCGTAGAAACATTAGAAAAAACTTAATCAAGCTATTTATCAGACAGATTATTCGTGCAAAAAATATGTGTAATTGCTTTTCCTCTTGGCATCTAGTTTCCATAATTTTTATATGAGAAAATATCATGCGTAAGGCATGACTTTTGTTCATCGAAAATTTTGAAAATCGATTATTATTCCAAATTATGCGCTGAAAATTAGAATTATGCCAAATTAAAAGCTACTAAAAATTATTTACTCAGGATCATTTCCAAAACAAAAGGGCAACATGATCTTACAGTTCTATTTCTTAAAATAGATATATTGTTAATTTAATGACTGTGTAGAATCAATAAATTTTTCACTTTTCTTCCATTTTCCGAATTATTTTTTAAAATTTATTTTGCTAAACTAGAAACTTTGCACTCATTATGGGAGAATTTCGCCAAAGATGAAATTATATGAAAATAATTTTTTCAAAATTTTTTATGCGATTTCAAATCGTGAATATATTGCAAGAAAACTTCATTAATCACCAGAATTAAAGTTATATTTGATTCCAAGACATGCAATTATGCAAAACTGTGCTATGCAGAACTGTGCTTTGCAAAAAGTCGTGTCCTTAATCATGCAAGGATAAAATCCTTCATCTGAATTAAAATCTTTTGACCTTTGTCCCAATAATCGTGACATTAATTTTAATTTCAATTTATTTCTTGACTTAACACGTTATGTCGTTAAAATTCATTAATTTGTATTAATTTTTACTATTCAAAATTTTGTAAACACGATTTTGATAATATTTTGTCGACTTTTTTATAAAATTCACAAACACAATTCACAGGCCACAATTTACTCTCTTCCGGAAGTCTAGACAAATTCTAGACGATTTCATCTAGAAAAGATTATCTAGAATTACTCCACTTCTAGACAATTCTAAACAAAAAAGTGTCTCAGAAAGAACAGCTTTATTAGGGTGATTTATGACAGTCAGACCTTTCGTTTCGATGAAGGATTGGAGCGTCATAAAACCCTAAGGGTCGACATTAATCTCTTTTTACAATTCGCAAATTATTTATATTATTTATTCACATCAACACTATATTTATCTTTTACCGTTTACAAAATACTTAATACTTATTTTAATTTTGAACTTATTAAAACAAATTGTATATGCTTATAATCGTGAGAATCCATAGGATCTGAATTTTCAACCATCAATTTTCTAATTACAGAACTGCAAAAAATTTTATTTATAAATTTTAAACCTCTTTACCGAGCCCACTGCTTTATTGCAGAATTCGCGAAAAAGGTCCTCGCCTGGGACTTGGTCGCGGCTAAGGCGTAAAACGCGTAAAACAGTGACCAGGAATAGAGGATTAAAATCTGAAACTAAAAATTTTTGCAGTTTAAGTATAAATTAATTATATTAAGTATAATTAGTTTAAGTATAATTAATTATATTTTTGCAGTTTAAGTATAAATTAATTATAAATTAATATTAAGTATAAATTAATTCTTAATAAATTAAGAATAAATATTTAAATTTATAAACAAAGTTTAAATTATTAATTATATTAATTTATCAAATAAATAATAACTTAATATTTAGAATTAATACATTTAAATTAATTAATTGAATACATTTTTTTAAAAATATTTTTAAAATAAATAATTTTAAGGGGCCGTTTAAACCCACACAGCAACAGGATATCCCTAGGACGTCCTCAGGATATCCTTAAAATTTTCGGGATATCTTACCGATATCTGTAGGACGTCTCTAGAATATCCTGAGAACGTCCTCCGGATATTAACATTTATCCATAGATATCCCTGAGATATCTCAGGGAAATCCTCCGGATATCCCAACGATATCCTCCGGACATCCCAATTATATCGGCCGATTATTCGAAAGTATAATTATTGTCAGTTCAAATGAAATAGAAAAAAAGGATATATTACTAATGTAATATATTTTTATTTTTTTAAAATAACTAATGTAAACTAATGTAATATATTTTTTATTTCTTGAAAATTACATTAACAAAATTTAATAAAATTAGAATGTTTGAAAAGGTAAACATAACCTCAAAAACATTTTTTCGAATACGAGATTGAAACACGATAATGGCATCGTTTTTTCATTCAATTCACTTCTGATAAGGGATACTTTAAACGAAGGAAAAAATTACTTAAAAAATATCACTTATTATTTGGCTTTATACTTCTACTCAACACATTAAAGTCTTGACTGTGATAAACATTTTTTTACCTGTGTTGTTCAAATCTTCAATGAATACATACTGGAAAATGAGAAAAAAATTGTAAAAACTCAAAATATTTATCACTTCCACAGTGGAAAAAACATTTGGAAAAAATTTCGCTTTTGAGGTTCTGTTAACTACACATATACAACAAATCCTCAATATTGAACGGCTATATCGAACTGCTCCTATTTGAAACAACGTAACTCATTTTTGGGCATTGTCAGATGGACCTAAGTCGCGCGCTGCAAGCGGGACAGACGCCCGTCTGACAATGCGCAAAAATGAGTTACGTTGTTTCAAATAGGAGCAATCGATATCTTCTATACTATTATTTCAAAGAATACATACCTGTTGAAAAACCCCTTAACTGGCAGGCGATTTTGGAATTTACGAGCCCGTGCTGGCAGAAGAAAAATTTCGTCAGAAAAATCTAAAATTCTTTCTACGCGTTAGCTTTGATATCCAATAAAGAAAAAATATGTAATGATATTTTAACCGTGATTCTAAGTAAGAGTATCGCTTTTCAAACCGGAGTTTCTATTATGGTCCGAATGAACCAAAAAACCGAGGGGTATCTCACTCAGGATTCAAATGAAATCTTTCGAACAAAATAAACTTTTTTTTTAGTAGGGAAATTTCTAGATTTTCGGGAGGGCATAGGTCATCTACCTTAATTGGAGAGTTAAATTTTAAAAAATTATTCAAAGCCTAATGACAAATTTTATATTTCAAGGGTTATCAAAAACTTTAAAATAAAATTAGCTATAAAGACTGCGTTTTAAATTTAGAAATTTAAAATTTCAATTGGACATTTTAAATATAAACCATTTACTTGAAACAGGGAACAAAGACCCTTGTTTTTAAAATGAAAATGATAAATAATACAATCTTCACTTTTCTATTCAGGGAACATCGAGAAAGAACCAAGTAGTAGAATGGGTGAAACCATCAGTCCTAAAGTCCCTGATAAACTTGAAACTCTCCGACGAGCGTGTGACCCACGAAGATCTGCTCAACCTGGCCAGAACTGTGATCAAATACAGTGTGAAAACTGGTCACCCTTATTTCGTGAATCAACTTTTTTCCGGGATCGATCCTTACGGTCTCGTAGGTCAATGGTTAACTGACGCCCTGAATCCTTCAGTCTACACCTTTGAAGTATCGCCTGTATTTTCCCTCATGGAGGAAGAAGTCCTGAAGGAGATGAGGCGAATTGTCGGCTGGAAAGACGGTAAAGGCGACGGTATTTTTTCTCCAGGTGGTTCCATAGCTAATGGATACGCCATCAATCTGGCGAGACACTACAAGTTCCCCAAAATAAAGGAAACTGGCCTCTTTCAAATGCCGAGACTCGTCCTTTTTACTTCCGAGGATGCTCACTACTCGGTGAAAAAGCTCGGAGCTTTCATGGGAATTGGAACGAATAATATTCTCTCTGTAAAGGTCGATGCCAGGGGTAAAATGTGTGTCAAGGATCTGGAAAAACAGGTTCAGAAAAGTTTAGAGGCGGGTGCAGTTCCTCTCATGGTCTCTGCTACTGCTGGTACGACTGTTCTTGGAGCCTTTGATCCTCTTTTGGAGATTGGAAAGATCTGCGAAAAGTACCAGATGTGGTTCCACGTAGATGCTGCCTGGGGTGGTGGTGCCCTCATGTCCAGGTGAGCCTCTGGAAATCAAAGATCAAAGAATTATTGGAGTAAATTCTATTTCAAGGCCGAATCCGATCAATGAATAAATTTCCATTTCTTAGCGCTAACGGAATGCGAACTCACATGCATTAATCATGTCAGATTCTAACGAGTTGTTACAATGTTGTTAATACGATTTGTACTGTTTGAATTAATTTTCATTTCAATTCATGATAAATGTCATATCAAATTTTATAATTCACTTCAACACTATATTTATCTTTTACGTTTTCACCTCTTTATATTTCGTCCTTATTATTTATGCAATACATCCCTTTGATGAAAATTCTAAAAATGATGTTCGTTCTTAGCTATCTCTCACCGTTTACGAAATACTTAATACTTATTCTAATTTTGAACTTATTAAAACAAATTTTATACGCTTGTAATCGTGAAAATTCATAGGATCTAAATTTTCAACAATCAATTTTCTAATTACAAAACTGCAAAAAATTTTATTTATAAATTTTAATCCTTTTTACCTGGACTACTACTTTACTACAGAGTTCATGGAAAAGGTCCTCGCCTGGGACTTGGTCGCGGCTAAGGCGTAAAACGCGTAAAACAATTACCAGGAATAGAGGATTGAAATCTGAAGCTAAAAAGTTTTGCAGTTTTACAATTAGCAAATTGGTAGTTAAGAATTTCTAATCTACGTATTTTTACGATTAAAAATATCTAAAATTTTCCTTATAAAGTAAAAAATTTAATATTTTAATTGTGGTTTATTAATCAAAAATATAATTAATAATAAATCCATTGAATACATTTTTTAAAAATAAATAATTATAAGAGGCCGTTTGAATCCGCACAGCAACAGGATATCCCTAGGACGTCCTCAGGATATCCTGAAAATTTTTGGGGTATCTTGCCGCTATCCGTAGGACGCTCCTGGGATATCCTGAGGGCATCCTTGGATATCCTGAGGCCGTCCCTAGGATATCCTGATGATGTCCTCAGGATATCAAAATTTCCCCCTTGTAGGATATCCACAGGGACATCCTTCGAATATCCAGACGATATCCTCCGGACATCCCAATTATATCGGCCGATTATTCGTATACTTATTGTCAGTTCAAATGAAATAGAAAAAAGATGTATTAATTTTTATTTAATAATTATTATTGTTATTATTATTTAATAATTATTAATTATTATTATTAATGTAAGAGAATTTTATTTCTTGAAAATTGCATTAATAGAATAAAATTAGAATGTTTGAGAAGATAAACATAAGGTGCCTGGGGTGGCGGTACCTTAATGTCCAGGTGAGTCTGGAAATCAAAGATCAAATAATTATTGGAGTAAATTCTATTTCAAGGCCGAATCCGATTCATGAATAAATTTCCATTTCTTAGCGCTGACGGAATGCGAACTCACATACATTAATCATGTCAGGTTCTAACGAGTTGTTACAATGTTGTTAATACGATTTGTACTGTTTGAATTAATATTTCAATTCATAATAAATCAATCAAATTTTACGATTCTTTTTATAGGAAATATCGTCACCTGCTTGAAGGAATCCAGTTGGCCGATTCCATCACGTGGAATCCTCACAAGATGCTTACAGCCCCCCAGCAGTGTTCGACTCTTCTAACCCGTCACGAGGATTTGCTGCAATCAGCTCATGGAGCAAATGCTACATATCTTTTCCAACAGGATAAATTCTACGACACGTCGTACGATGTCGGCGACAAGAATATCCAGTGTGGTCGCAGAGCAGATGTCCTAAAATTCTGGTTCATGTGGAAGGCGAAAGGCTCAAAGGGTTTTGAAAAACATGTCAACAGGGCGTTTGAACTCTCGCGATATTTCACGGAGCTGATTAGAAATCGAAGTGGATGGAAGCTTTTGTTGGAGCCGGAATGCACGAATGTTTGCTTCCGGTACGTTCCTCCATCCAAGAGACATTTGGAAGGCGAGGAATTGATGAAAGAACTGCACAAAATCGCTCCGATAGTGAAAGAAAGGATGGTGCGTAAGGGTTCGATGCTCATCACGTATCAACCTTTACGAGAGAACAGAAATTTCTTCAGGCTTGTCTTACAAAATTCTGGTTTAACCGAAACTGACATCTGTTTCTTTATAGAGGAGATAGAAAGGTTGGCGAATGATCTTTAAAATCTGCAAATCAGAGTGATAAGAGTTATAAAATGTAAATAGCGTAGGTCAGTGAGTTTAAATTTAAATATCGATACCTACAAAGTTTTTGTGATGCGACCAAAATTCTAGGATATAAATTTTAGCTGCAAAATAAACGGTAATTTAAGAATCCAGCGAATGTTCTCTTTTTGTAAAATTTAATCAATATGATGGAGAGCACTGGCATCAACAATTATTAACATAGTTACATAATTAAAGCGTGATGCTACATATTTACAAATAAACGACATTTATAATAAATAGTATTTCACAGGCAGTCGACAAAGCCTCTTCACAAAAGATCTTGAGACTTTTTTTGATTTTTTTTAAAACATGTATATATTCAAATTTTTGTAAATTTTGGAATTTTCTTATTCTATTTTTTTCTGCTTAACTATATTCTTTTAGGAACTTTATGTGAAATTCTTTGAGGCTGTTAAGCATTGTTTTTATCATTTCTTTCTGTGGCAAAATCGTAGTTCTGAAGTGATATGTTCCGGGTTTTTGTCCAAAACCAGACCCGGGTATGATGCAAATTCCAGTGGCTTCAAGAAGCTTAAATGCGTAGAATACATCTGGTGCCATGCCTTTAGCTTTCGCATCCTTAATCACCTTGTCGGGAAGGTCTATCCTTGGAAATACGTACATCGCACCCATGGATGGATTGACCTAAAAAAAATTTAGATTGTTAAACAGCAGTATTAACAACTGAGAATATTATTAATTTATCTCATTTACATTCTTGTATTTAAGAACATGCGCATGCAACAGGTTTTTCTTGTAATTTGACGATACGGACATTCAGATTATGAATAGTTAGTCTTGTAAAAATAATAATCTAACAAAAAATTAGAGAATTATTCACGTATGTTTAAGTTAAAATTAATAGGTATCAAAAGTAATAGATATCAATATCAAAAATATTAAATGAAACAGAAAGAAGCTTTTTAATCCTTCATCGACACCCAATGGGACCTGGATGTCCCAGAACTTAAAATTTATAACTTGTCCAAAAAAGATAGGACAGAGTGTCTACACAAATCCTGAAAAACATTTCCCTGACTTTTCCAGGTATTTCTAGATTTTTCCAGGTATCTTTTTTTGACCATTCAAGTATGGAATAGGGAATTTTATAACACCCCCCTCCCCCTTCATTAAAACATCTAATGTAATTATTAGATAATAAATAGTAGTTAGTTAATATAATTACTTAATAATAACCCTATTTGGTATCCACACGTGAATGTTTAAATTATAATTATTTAAATTTATTAAATTTAGCAAAAATATGACAGATGATGAAGCAGTGAAATAGCAGATAGTTTACGAGAAATTAATTTGTTAATTAAGATTGTGCTTTTTTCAGGGAAGACAAAGCGATGAGGAATTTCCATTGTTGCAAAAAAATCGCGATCGGGTTTTTGCTATTGGATTCTCAAATTGGATAGTTTAAAGTATTAAAAAACTCTTTTTTTTAGATTTCAGAAACCAAAAATGACAGCGGGGGAGCATTTTTTTTTAAACATTCCCATTTTGTAAAAAAAAATCTGTTGAGTTCAATTTTGCTGAAATATCTAACAGATTGTGCATCTCCGGGAAAAAGTATGTTTAAGATGTCGACAAAATGTTTCACATTATTTATAACAATTCGTAATAGACAATTTTTTCCATACTTACAGCTGCCAGAAAAATCTTTAAAAAATTGGGTATAACCATTGCGGAAGGTGGATTTTAATTATTATTTTTCTAAAGTCCTACGTGCAATATATTCGTTAGAAAAAAATATTATTTAAACAAATTTTATAAACACAGAACTACGCCAAATTTTAATTTTTTTTAATTTGGAAAAAACGATTTGTCATAAACAATGTGAAAAGTATATTATGCAACATGTGCGTAAAATGCGGTTTTACACACGCGTGTGCAAATCGTACGCACGAGTTGCATACGATATTTTTTGACACAGTGTACGTAAAATGCGTTTTTACACACCCATATTACTGAGTGTGTAATAAGCCGTTTTACGCACTAATATGGGTGTGTGAAAACACATTTTACGCACACTGTGTCAAAAAAATTTTGTTGACATCTTAAACATACTTTTTCCTGAAGATGCACAATCTGTTAGATATTTCGGCAAAATTGAACTCTACAGGTTTTTTTTTTACAAAATATGAATGTTTAAAAAAAAAGTGCTCCCCCTCCCCTCCGTCATTTTTGGATTCTGAAATAAAAAAAAATGTTTTTTAATACTTTGAAAACTATCCAATTTGAGAATCCAATAACAAAAATCCGATAAAGATTTTTTTTGCAACAATAAAAATTCATTATCGCTTTGTCTTCCCTGAAAAACGCACAATGTTAATTAAAAAATTCATATCTCGTAAACTATTCGTCGTAGAATACTCACTAAGGGCTTATTTTAAAGTTTATTTTATGTTCTAAGAACAAAGTCCTATACACTTTTTATCTATCTCTTAATCGAAAGTAACAATCCAAGCAAAAGTGTTGAAAAAATGTTGCGATTTCACGTTTTTTGTTAATAACAAAAAATTGAAATTTTCTCGAAATTCTTCTCGAGAAGAATTTCGAAATTTTCAGAGCTTCAAAAGGACGTTCATCCAAGGATTTTAAGACAAAGTTCTCCGTGCTACTAATTTGTTCTAGCAAATGGCCTTTTTGCGGATAATTTGACTGTACTATCAAGTTATTTTATCTCCAAAGATTTTCGTTTTTTTTTCCGTCCCGCGTTCAATTCAAATCGGAATAAGGGTGTCCCACCACCTCTGGGCCAGCCGGTAACGACGGATAGAAAATAGAAAAATAAGACAAAAAAGTCAAATGCGTACACCTAATGCGGGGGCACACCTACACGAAATTTTGTTGCTCTATAGTTGCTAAACAAAATACCGCAGAACATTGTTGCATTTTACTTTTTGTCTTGTTTTTTTATTTTGTATCCATCGTTACCGGCTGGCACGAGATGGTGGGACACCCTATATTTTATGGGACACCACGAGTTTATTACGAATATCTTTTCCAGTCCTTGTAAATATCGTTATTTAATTTTGTTACAATTAAAACAAAATTTCAGTACGCTCGAAAAAATTCCCTGACATTCCCAAGTTTTTCCAGGTGTAAAAAAATTCCCGGACAATTCCAAGTTTTCCAGGGTAAGTAGACACCCTATAGGACCTTCATTAATATAGCATAATCCATTAGTTTTCAAAAAAGGTAAAAAAATGATTAAAAAATTAAATGTTTTTAAAGTTGATTTTTTGCTTTTTTTTTTGTTCTCAAATGGTGATTAGAGGCAAACATGATACGTTTTCTCGGTAAAATGAAATTTAGACACTAAAGAGTAAAGTATATAGATATATGAAAATTACCTTGAATCCAGGAATACCGTTAAGAGTATCAACAACCAAACGAGACCTTTCCGCCAAAGATTCTAATACTTCAGTTTTCTCCTTTAAAAAGGTTTCGTACGAAGGTTCGTTGGGTTTTGGAGGATTAACGACTACATCCATCGCTACTTGTCCCAAAACAGTTGGACACAACATCGCCGAAATCGATTTCAACAAAACTGCCATCACAGATGGTTCCATATTTACAAGCTCCACGTATCCACCACGAAGACCACATTCACCAGAGTAACCTGTAAAAAGCCAAATATTAACGTAACTTTCGATTAAACTTTTTCCCCAGGTTCTTTTAGAAACTGCAATTTAAAATAACGAGTAATTTGCTTTAAAATATAGGAATAACGAACCCTTAGACACAGACATGAAGGATGCAAGTTCCATTCCAGAATATGGCTTTCCCATTTCATTTATGATTTTCTTAAATGCGTGGAATTTAGAATTCTTGTCATAAATATTAGCTTGATAGACCTCGTCTGCAAATATAAAGAGGTGATGCTTGTGTGCGAATTTAATGACATCGATGATATTTTCACGGGTTAAAACTTGGCCAGTCGGATTTCCTGGGTTTATCACAACCAAGACTCGAGGTGTGCAATCCTTTTCAGCCTCTTTGTAGGCTCTTTCGAGTTCAGTAACATCCAGAGACCATTTGTTTTCCTCGTTTAAATAATATCCAACTTGGGAGAGACCAAATTCCGCCAAGACAGCAGAGTAAAGTGGATACTGTGGAATTGGTATCATCACCCCGGATGGTTTTCCGTTTACTGGCTCATTAAAAAGCTTCATGACAGACTGAAAAGAAAAACAAAAATCATTTAAAACAGGAAACTTTCTTGAAATTAGGAAATTAGGTACTTAAAATAGACTTATGGAAAATAAATATTTGAATAAATTAACTGCACACTTTGATTGCATCAGAAGCTCCGTTTGAGAGGATGATGTTGTTGTAATCGCTGGGAAAGCCATCTCGTTCCTGAATGTATTGTGCCACATGTCTTCGGATAATTTCAATACCAGGAGATGCTGAATATGCGCCGACACTGCCGCCATTGCAGCCTTTAAGAATCGTCCTGGCGCGTTCTTTTGCGTCCTCTGGATATTTGGGGTCGTTCAAAAGTTCTGGAGATACTGTAAGGGCCAATACTTGACGCAGAAATGTGATAGGTTCATTGCCCATTGCATGTGAATCTCCGATATTTGCTTTGATCACTGCTTTAAAGGGTTTCTTATCTCCCTGGAAAGAATTTAAAAAAATAAAGTTCAGCTAGTATTTTATAAAAATAACTTAATAATTGTCCAAATAATTTACTCCCAACACTCAGAAATATTTGATACAAGAATTTAATTTAATTACTTATGGCGATAAAAAATTTTTATTCCAACTGCATTTAAAATTTAAAGTAGCTTGAATAGCTTTATTACCTATCTTGAAGTTGTAATGAATTCCTGAGAGAATAGGACACATACTTTTCAATAATATTAAAAATACTTTTCATAAGTACGCAATTTAAATACGAAATAAATGTTAACTAATTCTAAATTACTAATATATCATCGACGCGCATTATAATTTTAGCAATTTGAAAAAATCGAAAGCAAGTTCTTACATGAGATCAAGTCTGCAATTAAAGTCTAGTGTGTCAAGCGTGTAGAATTTTTTACTCTCGCCTTTCCAATCTGTTATGCAAGAAAGAAACAATAATATTCTAGAATTTATTTGTATTTATTCGCATTAGGAAAGGACAAAAATAAAATTGATCTTTAGACTCCTTACAATTCTTCAATGAAAAATTGATTATTTAAATATAAGGTAACCCTACCGGCCTCAGTATTCGTCAAATTGTCATAAAATCTCAAGAAAAAACCCATAAGCAATCTTTAAAGAATTATTTCGTAACGAAAACCAACCTTGTTTATAATTATTTATTATCAAAACCAATAACAATCTGTTTGGACGACTAAGAACCATTCATAATCAAAAAATGAATTTTCTGAACAGAACCAAAGTCTGGGGCTTAATGTCTCTATATAACATATTTCTTTGATTAGGAATTTACATTTCTCAAAGAGTCATCGCTTCTTTGCAAGGGATAAGAAATGTAAATTGACTCTGAGAAATGTAAATTCAATAACAATCACTAAGAATGCTTTCAAAGTAAGATTAATGGCGAAACGATTAATAGGACATTGACTTAAACATTTTTTAAATCTAATTAAATTAAAAAATTTTATACAAAATAGAAGTGAGATTCAGGGAACATATTATAGACACTATAGGACATTAAGAATATTAGGTACATTTAGAAATATTCGAACTTTGTGAAGACTGTTAAATCGAAACAAGTGAGA
This sequence comes from Euceroptres primus, assembly GCA_037177015.1. Taxonomy (NCBI): domain Eukaryota; kingdom Metazoa; phylum Arthropoda; class Insecta; order Hymenoptera; family Figitidae; genus Euceroptres; species Euceroptres primus. The sequence continues at coordinate 3,750 of JBAGKK010182158.1, read as the reverse complement.
ATAGTATCATTGCAATTAATCGCTTTCCAAGATAGGAATTAAAATTCCATTCTTAATCGCCTTACAGTTTTTTACGTCTGGAAAGTATTTAAGAATTTGAGATAAGATTAGAAAAATCGCATATTTGCCCGCTTCAACAGGCATGCAGTTGTGTTGATCATATTCTCAGGCTTTAAATGATAGAGAATAGATGATACTTGTGCTAATTTAGTGTAATATGCAATGACATTTGCAAGGATGAAACAATCATAAAGAAGCTCGTTATGACGCAATGAAATAAAACCCAATAAACCATTTCAGAACAATAGATTCGTTTCTGTAAATAACAATAGATTCGTTTCTGTAAATAACAATAGATTCGTTTCTGTAATTTGTGTAATGAAATAATATAACGACTCCGTAACAACATGTTTGAAAAGTAGAAATATAGAATAGCATATAAATTCCCTTATTTTATGCCAACAAACGCGAGTCTTTAACCCACAATTTTTTCGCAGTTTTTTGGAAACGTATTATGGTGTAATTTATTGTAAAATATTTTTCGAAATATATCTATATTGTAAGCTTGCGTTACGCGTCGAGCTTATTCTCAGAAAATTTTACTCTAAAAAACAAATCAAACAAACTCAAGTGACAGAATCCAGAACGGTAAGACTGATAAACTAAAAATAGTTCAATACGTCAATTCTCTAAATTTTCCTTTACCAAATCTCTCTTTTTAGATAAAAGATTTAATCCTTTCTATTTTTTAAGAGAAATTGATTATAAATACGTTAAGTGATCACTCGCTAAACGTCAATTGCGTCATCAATTCATCTCGAAAAAATTTCATAGAATTTTTATAGGTTAGAATTTCCAAATATAACTTGTCCAAATACTGGGAAAACAAATAACTTCTACTTCTCAAGCAAAATTGACATTAAATAATTCGTTCACTGACCAATTCATAAACCTCCTAAACGTCCAAAACTTTTTAAAAAATGAAAAAAATATCAACTTTTATAGGTTAGAATGCCCAGCTGTTAAAACTGTCAAAAATGATAGATGCCCGGCATTACCTGTCTACGTGACAAAATACACGTCTCAGATAAACATTGGTTCTAACAAACCCGATTAGATGACATAAAAAAAAATTGTATTCTGAATAATAGAAAAGTAAACAGAGTGTTTGGACATCCCGTGTCAAATGAAATCGATAAGGCGTCGAAAAGTCAGCTGGATTAAATTATCATAATCGAGCGACATTGTGACTTTCTGTCAATGAGAAAACCGTACCTAGACACAACAAACAACAAACGAAAACCGGTTTTCGCAATTTTCCAACATTCTCAGTCGTTTACCCCGGACATAAGTGGATTGCAGGCAATTGAAGGAAATTACAGATTTATAGATTTAAAATGAGATTAGAAATGTGGTCAGTGTACGGAAGTTGAAGGGCGTGCTTAAATAAATAATTTATACTTTTTTTTTAATACCAGAAATATTGGGGGGTGTATTTTTGATTGGTGTGACATCAGTTATACAGTTCTTTGATACCGATTGGTAATTAGTCCTAATTAATTAATAAATACTTAAAATTGCAAAATAAGTAAGTGGTTTTACTGTGAATTTAGATCATAAAATTTTTAATTTTAAAATTTTAAAAAGTGAGGCAAATTCTCTTTTGAGTTGCGCGAGCGTCAGTTTAGGAGTTTATGAATGAAATCATTCACCTTTTGCAGTTCCTTCTCGATCTCGTTGGCCCGAATAAGTAGAGGTCCACGAACTGCATATTCCATGACCTTAAGATTGTAGTAAACGTTGTCCTCGGTGAGGACCTTCTTTCCTGAGCTGGCCATGCCTCGGTGGTTGTTCGTTTCAGGTGATACCGGTTGTAGAATAGTTGTTCCAGGCTGACCCATGCCACTACCAAAGCCTAAAGCACCGCCTCCCATTCCCCTTGTTCCCCTGACACGAAAGCTTTCCCCGCCAACCCGCACCCAACCAGGAGACCAGGCCATGCCTTTAACTATCTTCCTCAATTGTCCATGTGACGACATGATTATGACAGACTAGAAATACAAAGGCCTGTCACTGGTTGTCAGGATGCACTTCGATGACGTCTTCCTCAGGGCTATCGCTCCAGATTCCAGAGCCACGAACTAGTACTGCGCACTATAGGTTATATATTTTTGCACACAAAAGGACACGCGCACTCGTTTTGAAAACGTCAATGATTCAAATTTAGATTTTTTTGCTTGAAAAACAGATTTATGAATTCATTGAAGACGTAAATGACTAGTTGAATTTGTTTATTTCAGGATTGGCCCGTGGGACCCAGACGGGTCCAACGTGGGTACCCGTCTGGTACCCACGGGTACCAAACGGGTACCCACGTCTGGGTGTCCGTTGATAGGTTGGTACAGCACCTGTATGAACTGGCAATTTTAAATTAATTTTAATGGATAATGGTACATGTTGTCATATAACATAAGCAGTCTTGATAGAACTGATGTTTGCATAGTTGAAAAAATACGTTGAGTTTTGCTAATCAAGTCTGGAAATGTATTGACACTTTTTTAAAATTGAAAATGTTACACTCATTACTGGATCGAATGCACATGGATCGACCGCATCGTTCACGCTTTCTGTCTCCACCCCCCCCCCCCCGAGCGTCCCTTGACCGGTCAACATCGCTCGGGCAGTCAGGACCGCCAGACGTTGTTTACATCACAACTCTCTGCGTATTTACTTTTGTACGTTCAGATACTATATACGCAGTCCTGAATTAGATCGAGAGCACTCTACCCTCGAGCCGTGCTCTCGATCCAGTAATGAGTGTATTTTAAGGGGGTGTGATACGTTATGATGCCGACTGCTCTTATTTGAAACAACGTAACTCATTTTTGCGCATTGTCAAACGGACGTAAGTCAGGCGCTGCAAGCGGGACAGGCGCCCGTCTGACAATATGCAAAAATGAGTTACGTTGTTTTAAATAGGAGCAGTCGATGTCAGGAATTACCGACAAGGTATAAAAAATATTCGGCAATCCTATTTTAAACAAAGATACAAAAATAAACAAAGATATCAAATTGAAACTTAAGAGAATAATAGGAAATATGAATGGGCACATCTGTTATGTGTCATTTTTTTAACATTGTGAAAAAAATTTTTTTTAAGCTCTGAAAAAATGAGACATAACAGATGCACCCTATCATATTTTCTATCATTCTCTTAAGTTTCAACTTTACATCTTTGTTTGTTTAAAAATAGGATTGCCGAATATTTTCTATATCCCGTCGGAAATTCGTGACATCATAACGTACACAAGTCATCAAATCGGGTAAAAAGTTAATGCTGTTTAGTGGAAATGCATATTAACTAATGTAGATATAATGTAGTGTATGTTTAACATGAAAAATTACAAAATTAATAAATAATTGGTATACTTTAAAAGAATGATTTTTTATTTAAAATAATATTTAACTTATATAAAAATCACGGAGTTTAAAAATTGACGTTTTTTGGTAAGAGAACTCAGAATTTTCTACATTGAGTGTACGGCTACTTAACCTAACAGCAAAGAAATCACTAAAGTTTAAATTGCGATTTATGTATTAACATGGAGTATGTAAATATAATCCCAAAGTATTTAAAAAGCCGCTATATATTAAATTATTTCATAATTTGAATTTTATTAGTGATAATAATTCAATTTTTTACATTCTCATCATATGAGAAGGTATTAGATTTGTGTAAAATTTGACCCC
>JBAGKK010182061.1:0-23052 GCA_037177015.1 Euceroptres primus | reverse complement strand
TCCACAAATACGCGAGGCACACTTTAGTGATATAGTGAATGTAAACTAAAGTGTGTTTTCAAATAGATGATTAATGGTCTTAAAAAGTAATTCAAACTGTAAAATTTTCAGCTTTAATATTTTTTTAAACTATAATACACATAGCAATATATATTAAAATATGGGTGTCTCCGAAAATTTTGTGGAGGTTATGACAATAGGCATATTGCTATAGTTTAACTGTTATGATTAATTTTCTGGGTCCGGGTTGGTGATAAAATTAAAGAAAAAACCTCTTGCTACTCGTATCATCAAAGTTTCATGAGTAAAAGTATATATACATACTTCGAAAACCACGAAAAGTGCAACGAAAACGTTGCGTATTTTTATTAGTATCCATTGTCGTACCTCGTGACATCTCTTATATCTATTTCTTATTAAAATAGAATTAATCGACTGTAAAAAGGATTGTAAATATATAATATGATAAAAAGGACTGTAAAAAGTCAAGTAAAAGGGATAAAAGAATTTTTCAACGGGTTTTATGATTCATTCTGTTTTCAATCTGCGGAATCATGTTTTGTGTTGTTAGCTATTGTCGTAACCTCCATTGTCGCAACCATACTTTTGACATCCCAGGCGCGAACTGATAGAAAATATTACCCGCCTAATAAAATTTCACAAAAAAATGATTTAAAAGATGATTTTGCGAAAAAATGATTTTGTTTTAGTTGTATAAGTGAGCGGCTGAAAGTAAAAACGGGACAAAAAAAGTTTGTGAGTAAAAATGAAGCATAAATTTTTCGGAGTAAAACGGGAACAAACAAATCTTTAATTGATCCTGCGGTCCAGTAAATGTTTTTTTGTAACAAGTAGACTCTGAGCAAACATTCCCCGCAAAGAAAAAGGAAAAATTTTAATTATCGGGAAAGCCTTGATTTATTTCGTGTGCCTGATTTTCCAAAAAGTGTAAATTTGACATTTTTACAGCCGTTGTTGTTTTTTTCTAAGTTAACCTATTTTTTAAATTAATCCTGCGGCCCGGTGAACGTTTTTTTGTAACAAAGAGACTCTTATCAAACATTAAGAGCAAAGAAAAGTAGAAATTTTTAATTATTAAGAAAGCCCTGATTTATTTCGTGGGCCACTTTTTCCAGAAAGAGGAAATTTGGCATTTTTGCAACCGTTATTGCTTTCTTCTAAGTTAACTGATATTTTTAATTGAACCCGCTACCTGGTAAACACTTTTTTTATGCAAGAAGACTCTTGTTAAACATCCAGAGCAGAGAAAAGTGAAAAATTTTAATTATCGGGAAAGCACTGATTTATTTCGTCAGCCAGTTTTTCCAAAAAGTGGAAATTTGGCATTTTTTCAACCGTTGTTGCTTTTTTCTAAGTTAACTGTCAGGGTTAAAGATCTTGAAAAACCACAAATATTTTGTGCAAAACATTTTTCTCTACAAGCAATAGTTTTCTAACAAAAATCAATTTTGATTTTTAAAAATTTTTTACTTTCGGCGTTTTTTTGTATTTTTGTCGTGAAGAAGATTTAGAAAAAAATTCCAGATAATAGTAAATTATAATTTTTTATTTTATCTGAATCGATAGAATGCGTATGTATTAATAAATATAATTTTGAAAAAATAAAGGCAATTTACCCAACAGTCCTTTGAAAATAACACAAGCCTGCGAAATAAGGGCTTTTGACATATTTTTCGAATCAAGAGTGATTTTTCATGTAATTTTATACTCCGAATCCGAATCTGACCTCAGAATTTGCCCATCACTTCAGAATTCCAAGTTAAATAAAGTTAAAGATGTTGATGAGTCAGTCTCGACCTTGTATTTATAGTAGATCAATTCATCAGTCATCGATTGGAAAGGTCATTTAAATTAAGACAAGAAAATATTATTAAACGTTTTGGTCCTAAATTTGGACCCTCTTCAATAAAATTTTATTAAAGTCAAATTCTGAAAGAAAAAACAAGTTAAAGTTGCCAAAAATGACTAATTTGGACAGATTGGTAAAGTCATTTTACTAGAGCAAGTTTTTGTGCATTAAAGTAAACATAAATATAAAGGACCATTCATTCATTATCTTTAAAATGAATTTTTGCTTTTCCCAGCAAGAATTTATAACATCTTAGCTTACATTTAATGCATCGAACATTAAAAAATCATCACGAGTTCTCGAAATATTAATTTATTTATGTAAGAATGTAGAATCCATCGCCACGACGCACAGTGGGGCAAAAAATGTCACTATTCAGAAGCGGTTTGTGAACCGATTTGAACTTTTTTTTTTAATTAAAGCTAATAAAATTTCGCATCAATCGGTCAGGGCCGATTTTGCAAAAAGTTTTCTTATTTTTTATTTAATAACAAAAATGGAAAAACAGTTTTTTAGAAGAGTACCTAATGAAAATTAGGACTATAGATGTGAAAATGGCAAATTTGATCAAACATATTTGGGTTTACCTTATAAATGTTTATATCAGAGATAACCAATGGCTTCACAAGAATTATTTCCATGAAATTTTTATTAAGTATAATATACCTTACAATTTAATCCAAAAGCGAGATCCCTTAACTTGAAAATTAGAAATTGCCAGCTCTTTGAATTTTTGTGAAATTTACTGAATTTATAGACAATTTTGAAAACTGCTTTAACTTGCATTTTTGGAAATGCGCGTAAGGTAAAAATGCTTTTCCTAAAACTACTCTCTGAAACGAATAAATTCAGCTATTAAACATTAAAATCGGTTATAAATTACGTTTTTTATGAAGGTTTGAAAAGAAACGCAAAATTCACGAAAAACTCAAATTTCAAAAAAAAAGTTTCTCAGAAAGTTTTAAATCAAAAAATCTAATACTTCGTTTTTGGCGGTTTTGGGCACCTACTATTAGAAAAAAAATCGTCAGATAAATCGCTGTTATGGTCGCGCAGAATTTTGTCTGTTTAAAAAAATCTTTGGAATGGCCCATATATATTTTATACATATAATAGGGACAATATTTTTTTATTGTGTTCTTTGGAACAATGAGAACATTCGTAAATTAAATGTTAGTTATAACTAAAATTAAAGTTTTTAATTTTATTGCGTTTTATACTCGTTTCACCCCAAAGATTTAAAAAATTACGGAAAATTACCGTAAAATCAATACTAAAAATTTCATTGCTGATAATAACTCTGTTCGACGACCAAAGTTACCGAAAAAGTTTTCAATACCCTAGTGAATGCGGAAACTACCCTTATTTCACCCCAAAGATTAAAAAATTCCGAAAAATTATTCAATTTTAAATATTAAAAATTTGATTGCTGATAATAACTCTGTTCGACGCCCAAAAGCTACCACCAAAAGTTGAAATCTCGTATCAAATGCGGAAACCATCCTTACTTTACCCCAAAGATTTAAAAAATTCTGTAAAATTATTACCCTATTATCAATATTTAAAAAAAAACCTTTAAATTAAATTAAATTTAATTGCACATATTAAATTAAAAAGTTTTCTAAATCTTTCTGCATTTATTAGGGGGCTGCATCTTTTTATGGCAGCTTTGGGGATCGAACAGAGTTATTATCAGCAATAAATTTTTTAGTAGGAAATTAGGGTAATTTTTTCGAATTTTTTAAGTCTTAAGGATGAAATAAGTGTGGTTTCTGCATTCAATAGAGGTTTGCATCTTTTTGTGGTAACTTTGGACCGTATTGAAATTACGGTAATTTTGTGGAATTTTTTAAGTCTTTGGGATAAAATAAGGGTTTCCGCATTCATTAGGGGGTGAAATTTTTTTGTGGTAAGTTTGGGCGTCGAACAGAGTTATTATCAGCAATCAAATTTTAAGCATTGAAGTAAGGGCAACTTTGCTGAATTTTTTAAATAGGGTAAAAGCAGGTTGGTTTCCGCATTTGAGAGAAGAGTGAAACTTTTTTTGGCAACTTCTGATAACTAAATTTGTTATCATTAATTTCTTATCATTAATAAAATTTTGAGTATCGTTCATTCCCTGGAATTCTTCTTTTTCGTTTTAAAAACGTCGTAAAACTCAATATCATGAATAACGGACGAAAAAAAGGTTGAGAAAAAAGGTTTAACGTTTCAATGGAATGACTTGCTCATTCTTATGGAAACAGATTTTTTATAGCAGATTTGATAGTTTGTAAAAGATTTTGTTTTAAAAACGGTTGAATACCGCATAATATCGCCTGGCTTGTTTCTTAAGCTTTATGCGAAGATTGTGGTTGGGTAGAGATTTTCCTAACTGAAATGAGTGGCCTTGAAAACGAGGAAAGACTCTTCTCGTTAAAAGTAAACTCGTGTAGTTACGTTTTCCGGTTAGCCTGGCACTCCCAAAAGCAGAATCATTTCGTTCACTCACCGCTCTCCTCTTCTTCGTCTCGACTCAAACACAAAAAACAAAATCACCCCTGCAGACAAAATATACAGACTCTTTTTATCCCCCATTTCACATTATTGCTCTGTCTTGCAAGAACCGAAAACATAAAACAGCTATGCAACATCATTTCCCAAGGAATAAATGCGAGAGGAGTTCCAGACGGAAAAACTGATCCTTTGTCCCACTTTCCTTACTTTTCTGTAAACTTTGCCAGAACCAAGAAAATGGTTCCTTGAAAGGAGTTAAAAACAACGGAAAGTTTTGAAATACTCCGATTTGATTTCAAACTACGAGTTATTTTTTGTGCACTTATCAAGTGGAATAAAAATGTCCTTTGCGTTTTTAATCTCCTTTTCGCTTAGAGGCGAAAAGTTTTCAAGCTGGGATTAATGTAGGGGAAGATTTTTGTATGACTTTTGAATTTCGAGAGAATTTCAATTTAAATTATAAGAAAGCAAATACGAGGAAATCTTTTTTCAAGGAGTGATTTCCAATTTGTCTCGAGAGTGACTGGATCTTTTCGGATTGTATTCATGCCAAAATAAAAGTCAAATGGTAGTGCTAAAGAAAACGATACATCTGAAGAAAGAGAAATGCCAAGACGTCTCTGATCAATGAATAAGAACCAGCGAAATTCAAAGGCCGAAGATACTTCCGATATCGTAGCCATATTGAACGCAAAGTGTATAACAAAAGATGTGATGCATCGCATATCGAAAGTATGCTGCATTGCAAAGTCTCGCGCATAAAATGTGTTGCATTCACCGCAGCGAATGTTACGAGAGTGGAAGCGAAGTAATGTTCTTATATCCAGTTTCTCAGAAAGAAGGTCATTTTTAAGTTCAACCTAGAATTTATTGTTACCTTCCCCATTTTCTGCCTTTACTAGCTCAAATCCTTGACTAGCTATTTCTTCAACATCAAAAAGATTCCTAGAATACTAAATAAAGTTACCGCATAAACTGAATTTATTAAATCAATTTGTTCTAATTTAATATTTTCCAGCTCCCAGGCCTGCAACTGACGTTGAAAAAAAGTCCAGATTGAAAAAAAGTGGAAAAAGTGAAAATTTATTTTAAAAAAATGCCCAACAACATGGTTCAGTTCTATTTTTATAAAGCAAATCAAATAGTATGTTCTCTAGGGTGCATTGGAAATGCACCCTAGAAATGCATTGGAAATTTTTTTTCGAATTTTCATGCATATCGACCCTAAATTTGTTCAAATCCACAAAAAAAATTAATGCGTTAAAAAAATGATATTTAGAGGTTTCGCAAGTCCCATGAAATTTAACACGTATTTCCCATAAGAGAAAAAAAAAGAATAATTTAGAATAAAAGAATAAAAGTAAATTTTATTCAGAATCGTGAATATTAGGTGAATCAGGTTGAAACCCAACATTCTTCGTCACAATTAGCCATAGAATGCGAATCAGAAATTACTTTTTAAATATCACCCTCAGCAGACTTTTATAGGGTCCCAAAGAAACCGCATAAATAAAAAATTGAGTTTTGTGACTTTTCAGCGCTAATCATGATTTCTTTGCGGTTTTTTTTTAGTACAAATTGTTTCTAATACATAAAATATTACCTTCTACTCATAATCAAATGTTTACATAAATTGTTTATACAATTTATTATTGTTTATAGCAATTTTCTCTTAGAATACAGATAGAAAGTCGCGGTTTTTAAAGAATTTTTCCACATTTTGTCAACTTTGCAATTCGAGCAAGGCAATAATCAATTACAGTTATCAGAAATAATTGTTTAAACAATTTATTATTGTTTATAACAATACAATTGTTTCTAATACATAAAATAGTCAAAAGTCAAATTTTTTTCATTTTTGTTATTAAATAAAAATAAAAAAAATTTCGAAAATCCGCCATGATACCTTGATGCGGAATTTTATTAAGTTTCATTTTTTTACATTCTCATCATATGTGAAGGTATTAGATTTTTTTAAAATGCAATTCGGATAACAATTGTCTTCTGAAAATCAATTTGTCCACGGACTTTTTTTTTGCCCCACTGTGTGCTGCGCTTCTTTTCCCAATTTTCAAGTTTTCGTGAAAAATCCTAACGACTTGGCTTTTTGTTATTAAAGTTGTGGAGTGATATTGACCTGATATAAAAACTGACTATTCGTACAGGCATGTTAAAATAAATCCGAAGCTACTGAGCATCAAAAGCAGAGCGAGAGAGACTTTTTTTTAGTTACAACTACTGAGCCAAGTACTAGTTATACTTGAGTACGTGCGGACTGAATAATCTTTCGTTCACGTACATGTAAAATATGAAGTTTTTTGCTACTTCGGACTCGGGCACACAGAGCATTAAAAAGAACGTCACTCGACTCGTTATTATTCTTCATGGATGGAGAACCTCAGTAACGAAAAGGAGAATAATAAGTCGACTGAAGAGAAATATGTTTGAAATCATAACATGGAAAGTTGATATTTAATTTCGAGACCGAGCTGCTTTAAGAGGTTATCTTATTCCACTTGAAAGAGAATACACTTTAATTAAAAGGAGCTTCTTAATAAAATAACAAAGATCGAGTTCTGAATAGGCACTAGTAACATTAATTGAATAATAAAACAAAATAATTACAAGGTATTTAACAACACAAAGCAGAAAATGCTGAGAATTCTCTTTTATTTTTGAAACTATCCAAGAAGAGAAGTCAAGAGAGATTTATTCTAGAATTTATACAATCACATAATTAATTCTTATTTAAAATGCCTTCAAGGAAAAAGTCGACTTAAAAATTCTTATTCATTCGCTTGTTTGGGGAATTTTATGATTAATCATTTATGTGTCAGCTGGGAAGGTTTTATACCTTCAGTTCATAAAAACTTGAAAATTCAAATACTTTCTTTGAAACCTGGACTTAGTTTCCGAATCAATAGACGTGTTTCAATTAGGAAGGTAATCCGAGGGAAAAAGCTCTTCTATTCACTCTCGCGAAGCCTTAAAGCGGATTGCAAATCACTCACCGAAACAAATCAATCTCCATTGTCTACGTTCCACGACGTAACAAAATTCTACGAGATCGACGAAAGAATAATGGCAAACTTTTTCTATAGAACGATGACAAACGAGAATGACGTTGCATAAAAAAAGTGTGTTTTCGATAACATGGTTTATCGTATCATGTGGCAGTCCCTTTGTTCTCCATAGGAGGAAGAAATGCAATTTCTACAGATAAGAATTGCTGTTCTATTATAAAAGTGCATTCAATTTTAAAAAATGATATTTCTCTGTCTATGCTTCAAATTATTGAAATATAACCTAGAATATGAGTTAGAAAAATATGAGTTAGAAGTTATTTGTCTCATTTTAGGAGATTCTAGCTTTCGATATTGGTTGATTCTAAAAAGTGATCTCACAAAATGCGTGATTTGAATAAAAAATCAAGACCAGATTTTCACATCTTTTAATTTTTTTTAGATTCCATCAAACAACACAAATATAAACCATTTCTAAAGTCTCCTGCAAGCAGTAAATAAGATTGGAAAACTTTCCAGTCTCCGTCCTTTCAACTGCTTATTCATTTCAAACTTTGTCAACGAAATATTCCCCGCCAAAAAGAAAAAGGAACGAGGGAAGCAGCAAGGGACAAAAAAAACCTTCAACTCTTCTACCATAAATTATCCATTTAGCATTCTTTGTGTTTTATGAAACTTTTAAAATTTGAGGTAACAATTTTTCAATTTTATCGAGTCAGCAAATTTTAATTTAGAGATTTATTATAAATTAATTTATAAGATTTATTAGAAATGTGTAAATTAATATAGTTCGTATTTATTGTTTAATTGTGAAATTTTTATAAAATTTCTGTTTAGTTTTCTCGTAATCTTTGTGGAAGTCATATAAATTTTTGTGGAATTGGTTTGATATTTTTATTAAAATTGTAGGTATGGAAGTTTTTCGGAATTGCTATGGAATTAAAATGAAGAGATATAAATAGAGATAATATAAATAGAGAAAATTTCCAGAGATAAAAATATCTCTGGAAATTTTTAATTAATTTAAATTTAGCAACTAACTATACAAGGAAAAACTTACGATAAAATTTGTTGCAATTAACTTTTTATTCCGCATTCGAGGTAAACTTTATCCTTTATTTTTTGCGTAATTAAGGGGCACCTAAATTACAAAATAATTAGCAATATGATGAAAAGTTCAGACATGTATTAAAATAAAAGGAAAGAAAATTAAACTGTATTATTAATCATTTGATATGAAGCAAAATATTGTCAAGAAGCTTTAAAATTTTAGAAAATAGTAATTAATAAAACGTGTTGATTTGTTAAAAATGTTACCTAACAGGAGTACATCTACACGTAACAGTGTACTCAACCCCCGAGGGGTTGACAACTTGATTTCTGAGTGTACACCAGATTTCAAGATTTCAAGTATTTCAAAAGATTTTAGAGATTTCAAAACATTTTAACGGTTTCAAAGAGTTCAAAAGATTTCAAGAGTGACTAACCCCTCCAGTAAAAAAAAATGTCAAAAGATTACAAAGATGTAACAAAAATTTCAATGGTTTCCAAAATATTCCAAAAAAATGTCAAGGTTTTCAAAAGATTTCAAAGATTTCCAAAAAATTTCACAAAAAATTCAAGGAATTCAAAACATTTCAAACATTTCCCAAAGGTTTCTCCAAAATTTCAAACGATTTCACAAAAATTTTAAAAGGTTTGAAAGATTTCACAAGATTTTGCAAATATTTCACAAAAGTTTCAAGGATTTAAAAAAATTTTAAAGATTTCACAAAAATATCAAGAATTTCAAAAGATCGCAGATTTCCCAAAAATTTCAGAACATTTCAAGGATTTCAAAGGATTTCAAGTATTTCTAAAAGTTTCAAAGATTTCACAAAAATTTCAGAAGATTTCAACGAACTCAAAACATTTTAAAGATTTCCCAAAGGTTTCATCAAAATTTCAAAAGATTTCAAAAAATATCAAAATATTTCCCAAATATTTCAAGAATTTTAAAATATTTGAAAAGATTTCTTCAATATTTCACAAAAAGTTCAAGGATTTTAAAAGTTTTTAAAGATTTTAGAAGATTTCACAAAAATGTCAAGAATTTCAAAAGATTACAAAGATTTCCTGAAGATTTCACAAAAATTTAAAAATATATCAAGGAATTCAAAAGATTTCCCAAATATTTCACAAAAATTTCAAGGATTTTAAAAGATTTTAAAGATTTCCCAACTATTTCTCAAAAATTTCAAGGATTTTAAAGATTTCAGAAGTCTTCACAAAAATGTCAAGAATTTCAGAAGATTTCAAAGATTTCCCGAAGATTTCACAAAAATTTAAAAATATTCTAAGGACTTTTTATTTTAACTAATGTCCATCTGTTTAAAATTTTTTAACTGAAGGGTGGAGAGGGGGGGCTAAATTTAAAAAACTTGCTACTTTTTATTGCAAAGTAACGTAACTGTAACTAGTTACTATATATCTAACTATATCGAAAGTCGTTTTTTTCGCTGTAAAATAAATTTTTCAATAGCCCTTATGTTCGGAAAGATTTCCCCAGGTTTTGGTTGCAAACAAAATTTTTTTGCAACAGTTATTGACAATGAAAATTTAATGTTACAACATGATCAACATTTTTCTCGTGAACGGCTAAACGGATTTTGATTATTCTTACGTTGAAATTTTTGTTTAAAACGTACATTCCAGAAATCTTCCTTCCGAAAATAAAAACATTAAACTTGTTTAAAAAAATATCAATTGTTTATAAACAAATTGAACAAAAAATTATTTAAACAAACTTTACCTCCTCGTGCCTGAAATATACATTTTTCGGCATTTTTGAGCTATGATTTGTCCCAGGGAGGCTGATTAAAAAATTGGAAAAATACCAATTGGATATTCACTGATTTTTTATGAATAAGCAAATAAATGTTCAAACAAGTGTTTCCTCTTCGTCCTCAAAAATGGATTTTTTTGGCATTTTTTAAATGCAATTTTTCTCACGGACTCTTATTACATCTTAAAAAAATACCAAGTCGATATTTACTGATTTTTTATGAATAAACAAATAAATGCTTAAACCAATATTTTCTCTTCGTCCTCAAATATGCATTTTTTGGCATTTTTTAAATACAATTTCTCTCACGGACTCTTATTACATTTTAAAAATATACCAAGTCGATATTCTTAAAAATGTCCAAAAATGCATAATTGAGGACGAAAAGGAAAAATTTGTTTCAACATTTATTTATTTATTCATAAAAAATCAGTAAATATCGAATTTTTTTTAAGATATAATAAGAGCCCGTGAAAGAAATGGCATTAAAAAAATGCCAAAAAATGCATATTTGAGGACAAAGAGGAAACATTTGTTTAAACATTTACTTGTTTATTTATAAAAAAGCGAAAGAAGACGATAAACGATACCAAAATCTCGACAGAAGTCTTAAATACCTTAATTAGGTCAAAAGTTATAGAAGTTTAAAGAAAAAATTTGGATTTTTTTTGGAAAACAAAGCAAAAAATTCAAATATGCATAACTTCATAGAACATTTTTTTCACAAATCGCAAAAAAATGTATCGCCTAATTTCCTCTAAAAAACAACATATTTTGTCCCAGAGAGATTCTGCGGATTCAAGAGTAGAACCTGCCTGATTTGAAATGGATTCTGTCATACTTATTATATTAGGTACATTACATGTAAATTGCACATTAAAAATGCGCAATTAACAAAATTCAAAAAATTTCATTTTTGAAAATTTGCAAAAAATTCTAAAATCAACAAAAAATTTTTTTTGAATTTCCGTTTTTAGAATATTGTTTCTTATCAAAAACTGTACATACAAAAATTGTCCGAATTTTTTTCGCGCATAAGAAAAATTTGTTGAATTTACCAGGTTACTTAAAATTCAATTTTTTAAAAACAACAAAAAACGACATTCTACTATTCAAGGATCTGAAAGTAAGCATCTGAAGCTTTATTTTTAGTTAAAAAAAAAATAAAAAAGGGTCGAACTTAAAAAATAATCAAAAATATTTTTGATTTTCAAAAATGATGGCTAAATTTTGAATTTTTCAAAACTTTTTTTAATTCAATCGCAAGACTGGGAAAAGATCTATCGAAAACGTGTGGGTCAAAATTTTTTATATGCCATACATAAAAAGATATTTCTATCCAAAATAGAGGCTTTTTGCGCAAAGTACAAAAATCTCACCCTCTCTACCTCCGCGAGTTTTTGACCAAACTGATCAATCTTTTTTTTTCTTGAAGTACCATCTAATAGGACTAAACTTTTTGTAAATTTAAGCCCGATTGAAGAAATTCATTTTTTGGGGTGGGGACACTTGAGAAATAATGCTCCATAATGCATTTTTCTCCCATGATGCACGGAAAAGCAATAAACCACAGGTACATGATTTTTGCTCCTTTTTCAAAAAATTTTCCAGCCTTTGACAAAACGTGAAGCGATATTATGCACCCCAAAATGAAGCGATTTATAAAAAAATTTGATTTTTTTACTTTACCAACCAAAAGTACCAGGTGACTGGACTATATAGTATTTTTTTTAATTCACTTCAAATATATTTTAGTATTTTTTTTTACTATCTTTTAACAGTTGGTAACGCAACGTTTCACGCGCGCTTCAGCGCGCGAATAAAATTGCTAGTTTTAAATAAAACCGGCCACTTATTTCGAAATTAGTCAAAGAATTATTTCTCCAGAAAGCATATGAATCAAAGCAGCATCAAGGAACAAAAAATTCCCATCTCCTTTACCTAAAAACTAGCCACTTAGCATCGCTAACGAGAGTAAATTGATTTTCAATCTTCCCTAGGTGCCAAAATCCGATAAGAGGCTCACACTGAGCTAATACTTCCAATCAACAAAGCGACCTCCAGTTCAGCTCAATCAGTCCACCGATCGAAAGTCTCGCATCTCCTGACACGTGAACCCTGGAGGTTCCCGAGTGCAGGGCTTCGGTCGCAATTATCGGATGAGAAACGAGTTTAAGAAAGCAGCGGTGGCAGTTCGTGAAATCGGTGGTTCACTGCAAGGAGCGCTCCAAAGGACGCAAGCGCGCGCGCCCGCGTGCATCCCCTTATCGAGTTCGAGAGGAAAAGCAGCGTTGGTAGGACAGGGGGTGGCGAATATACGATACGAAAGGGGAGAAACCGGGGGGTGTAGGTAGCTACGTACAACCGAGGCGAACGCAGCTTCGGAACGAGCACCGCAGTGTTGGTTGAGCCTTCCTCTGGATGAGCGTCTCTCCTACAACCCTCCGGAAACCGCTCTTCCGAACGCGAATGGTATTTTCCCCAGTGATCTCCCCCTTACCATGCCAGACAGCCCTAAAAAATGACGACAACTACCGGTAAGGGAGGCTTATCTAAAACCCAACATCATGTAAAAATCTCCAGATCATAAGTGATGTGGTTTCTCACACTGCTTCTCGCCTTTATGGCAAGTGGCTCTGCGTGTCCTGATCCTTGTCAATGTCAACTGGAGTCATTGACTGTGGAGGTGTCATGCACCGGCAAAGTGCCCACGCCGCTGGACCTCCCCCCCAGCATCCGGAAGCTGAAATTGGACAGCGCCGAGGAGTTGGAGGTAAGGTCCTTCCTCCAGGCTTTTGACAATTCCACAATGGGACTTTCGCGCCTTGAGGAGCTCGGCTTGATCAATTGCTCGCTCGAGATGTTGAACGTGACGTGGAGTGGACTCGTGGTGCGGGAGTTGAATCTTTCCCACAACAAGTTCGTACAGGTGCGTGATGTGGGGGCAAGTGATACGGAGTGGCTGTGCAACGTGACGGTCCTTGACTTGTCGAGTAATCAAATCGGTGATATTGGTGACGACGCGTTCAGGACATTTTCGGGGTTGATTTGGCTGAGGATGAGCAACAACGTGATATGGAACGTGACTGAGGACGCGTTTATCGGTCTGAGTGTCCTCGAGGTGCTCGACCTCGCGGACAACAAACTCGCCACGCTGCCGGATAACGCGTTGACGCCACTTGAGTCTTTGCAGAAGTTGGACCTCAGCGGGAACCAGCTGCAGGCATTGGGTGCCAGGTGGTTCGAGAGTCTTGGAAGATTAAGAGAACTGGATGTTTCACGAAACGGTCTTTCAAGAGCGGCATCTGGAGTTTTGCAACCATTACCGGGACTCTCGATCTTAAGACTATCGGAAAACCCACTCCGGGAACGGGACGTGTCACTTCTTTTGGGTACCGGTAGACGCTTGGAAACGGTTGATGCTTCTCATACAGGCTTGGTTCGTGTGCCAGCAGCACTCACAAGGTCAGTGAGAGCCCTTCGACTGGCGGGTAACAAGTTGACTTCAATTCGTGGAGGAGATCTCGATAGCTACCCTCTCTTAAGACTGTTGGATTTATCAGACAATCGATTAACTGAAGTGGAAGACGATGCTTTGGGTCGTCTGGAAGTCTTGGAGGAATTAAACCTATCTGGGAATCTTTTAGCTATGGTCCCTCGCAGTTTAC
Source organism: Euceroptres primus (assembly GCA_037177015.1). Taxonomy (NCBI): domain Eukaryota; kingdom Metazoa; phylum Arthropoda; class Insecta; order Hymenoptera; family Figitidae; genus Euceroptres; species Euceroptres primus. Next base: position 9,171 of record JBAGKK010182061.1, on the reverse strand, counting down.
CCAGCAGTTTAACTGTGCTTGACCTTGAGCGAAATGCGATAGCGTCTCTGAAATTTAGCGATCTCGACGGGCTCTATAATTTGAGAATACTTAAACTCAATGACAACGCGATCAGGACGATTGAAGAGGGATCCTTCAGCCAATTACCGGCGTTAGAGGAACTGAGTGTATCGAATAACCCGATTAAAGCATTACCGGCTAATACCTTCAGTGGGCCGACTAATTTGGCCAAGCTTCACTTGTCGGGGTTGAATTCGCTGAATGGGGAGCAACAGGAACAAAGAGACATGGCCTTCCCAGTGCCAACCCCTGAAAGATTGACGACACTCGACGTTTCTCACAGTCCTGTACTTGCCGCTCAACTTCTCACCGATGATGCCACTCTCTCGGCGTGCAAGAGCTTATCGGAATTAAATTTGGCTTTCATTGATGTCACGGACATCAAATCTGATCTGGTTTATGTCCTTCCGCAATTACGGTACCTCGGCCTCGCCGGAAACGACTGGAACTGCAGCAGGGAATTGTACTGGTTGGGGGAATGGATCAGACAACATGGAGAATTGGGTGAACCAGCACGATGTACCGAACCACTAGATCTCGCCGGTTATCATCTGTCTCAAATGCCCACTCCTCCAATCCTCTCGTCAATAACAGAAATTCCAAAAATTGACAATCTTACCACCAGCTCTCATACCAATATTGGTTCTAATGAATCTTATCATATAACCGATTCTCTGGTTGAGCAATCGTCCCCCCTGCCGAAAATCGACCAGACCACTTTAAGCGTTCGAGAAGCTCATGTTACCCATACTGTTACTCAGATTTCCGAAGATAAGAACAACAACCGAGTTGGTGGTTATGCTACAGATGAGAAGCTGAAGGCGAAGAAGCAGAAGAATGGGAAACGTTATATGGGCAAGATGCGACTCACGAAGGAAGACGTGAAAACTTCCAATAAAGTTCTAGCGAAGGCGAAGATATCAAAACTTGAGTCACGTTCGCCGGAAGAGGACGATCAGCGGAAAAAGGATAGTCAGCTCGGTGGTAAGGTGGGCGGTGCTAAGGAAGACGTGTCCTTAGCGAATGACGTATCGAATACGGTCGCGCAGGAATTGAGTGGACAAGTAACGGATTCAGGTGCTCGAGTTTCCGAACCACTATCAGCTGGAGCTCATCCCGGGATGTTGGTTTTGGCCGGAGCTGCTTTGGGAGCCGCAGCAGCTCTCACCGTCGTTTTATCTCGCCGGGCCACTATTCGTCGAAGAGATCGGTATCAGCGTCAGGAGAACATTGAAGTTCACTCACTCACCCCAACGATCGAGCGTTGGTGACCGAGTTTTGAACGTGCTTGATGAACTTCTCTCTTTGTTTCAAATCGCACGAGGACCACTTGGATAGAGATCAAAGGGTTTTTGCTCGGCGATTCTCATTAGGAATTTCAATAGTAATTTTGTACGAATTTAACGAGTCGATTATAAATGCTGAATCGGCAATCAAAAACCCTGTTGAAGATCGGCAACCTCGAAACGGTCTTCCAAAATTTTACAATCACTACGAACTGCTGAAAATGATCTATAGACCGTGTTAGATCGACAGGACAATTTTCGTCGAATACAGTGACAATAATAACACAGCGTGACTCACGTGCGAATTGGAAAGTTAAAAAAAACTGAGACTTTTAAATACGCGTTGAGACAATGCGGTGTACAGGATTGTTGCTCCAAATGTGATTTTGCCAATTTGGTGAATTACAATTCCTTATACAAAAAAAATAAATTAAATAAACAGTAATGAAGAGGCTAGATATTATCTTTCGTAAAATAACCAGTGTCAAAATACCAGTACGATAATAAATGATGTACAAAGGAACACGTATCTCACTTTTATGATATCGTTTTACCTTTTAGCTCTAGTCTAACGAGTTGACGTGAATTTTCAGCTAAGCTAGTAGAAGATCATTAGTCTCTTGATTTCTTATCTTTATTATAACTAACACGCGATACTTTCATTTTCAGTTAGAAAGCCTGACTTAACTAAAGATAACAATTGAATCGTTGTTAAAGTGAAATCAGATTAATTTTAACAATCCGGTTTTTTCTTTTTTCGTTTTTATTAAATCAAGTACCAGATGTTCCTGAGGATAAATTCTTTGAAAAAGATCTAACCACCTTTATCCACAATTCTTGCGGGACTTTGAGATACTTAAACGACTAGAGTTTGTGACAGCCGGAACGGGTAAGTGAGCACACCCGGCGGTTTCATTTGCTAGCAATTTTACACACCGCTTGATCTGTGAAAGCAAGGGGAAAATATTCCAGCATCCTTTTTTTCGCTCGACAGCTGACAAACAAATATTTCTCTCCTTTCATCTGAAGCTGCTCTATAGGGTTTCAATAATTGAATCGCCTTTGAAGGAGACAACAAATTTTCCTCGTTGATGGTAAGAGATGTGGTTTGGTGACCAGATGACAGTGGTCAAAAAGACAATCACATCGAACGAATAAATCGCCGGGGGTTGTTTATTCTGGAGGACAAAAGGCGACTCGTGTTGTCAGAACTTTGAAGAAGTTTCAAAGTAGAATCTATCGGTAGTGGTAGTAAGTTGGCGATACGATGGCATTGATCGGCGTGGCCTCTGTACCACAACTTTCTAAATTTACTCAGACCACCAACGGAACCATCACATCCAGACTCCATTAATGCATCTCTTTGCCCGGAGGCGACGTTTTCATGGTCAGAAGGAAAAGATCGCCTTTCCTGATCCTGTCTTTTGGCTTTAGTGACCTAGTTTTAGATCACTGAGTTTGTAAGATGTCAGGTTTACATTTTTAAAGGAAACTCAGGTTTCAAAGAAAACATCCTTGCATTGAAGATGTCGAAAAATGGAAGGTGGGTAAAGAGAGCTCCATGGAACGCCTCTTCCAAACATCTTCAATCTTTGAGATTAAAATAAAATTCTTCTTGAAAAAAAATGTACACTCACGTTTATAAAAAAGATTATTTAACCCATTAACTGCATCTGTCCATTGGCATGAAAAAATTCAAATTTCTATTTTTTAAATACATTCAGAAAAAAGTTTCTTACATTGAAACATTTTTTTAAATCAAAATTATAATTGCGTTGCTACGGGGTAAAATAAACATTTATTTGATTCAAACAAATACTATTTGACTTTTAAAAATTTGTCTTGAATCAAGCTTTTTTCTGATCAACCAAATGTTTTTTATACATACTAGCAGAAATTTACCCGGCGTTGCCCGCACAACAGCAAATTACAGCATATCTTCTCAAAGTTATAAAAAATTGAACGAAAAGACACAAATTTCAGAAAATGAACTCAAATGTAGATCTGAGAAAAAATGGGAAGAAAATGATAATTAATATTAATATTCCGCGAAATTATGATTTCCCTGTTATGGAGGGTGGATTTTGGGGCACCATAAAAAGGATTTATGAGAGTTGAAATTTAAAATCAATGATAGATTGAAGAGTTTTCATCAGATGACGAAAGTATTGATGGTCAATTATACATTTTCTCTTTTTTCAAAAAAACTTAAAAAGATTTGTTTTTTCCCCATGTTAATCTTATGGGAAACTTCAGGGCCCGAGCGTACAGTGAGGCAAAAAAAAAGTCCGTGGAAAAATTAATTTTCAAAAGACAATTGTTATCTGAATTGAACATTTTTTTTTTTTTAATGAAACCTAATAAAATTCATTCTCTAACTGTCATGGCGGATTTTTGAAATTTTTGAAATAATTTCTTTATTTATTAACAAAAATGAAAAAATTTGACTTGACTTTTTTGACTTTTGACTTTTAAATACCGGTTTTTAACAAATACTTGGATTCATTCAAAAATACCTAGAAAACATGAAGTAACTGTCCAAAAAGGTTTCCAACAGCAACGCAAATGTTTAAAAAAATATTGAATTTGTTATAAACAAATAAATGAATCAAAATGGTTTCATGGAGAATGGCAGCGATTCATCACTTGATTCGCATTAAATTTGAACAATTTATGGACAAAATGAGTTTTTTAGTTGAATTAATGAATGTTCATAAATAATTTCTTATTTCACAAGCAAGTTTTATAAGCAATTATCTATATCTGGTATTTATGATGAAATAAATAAAGATTTTTCTACGAAATCGATCATATACTACCTGGAAATAGAACCTAAGTATCATATTTGGTCATCCAATAAAAATGGATAATTATTTAAACAATATTAATTAACAAATGCAATATTTGACTATTTAGGAACCTACAAACTTGGTTCTTTCGACGCAATCAACTATAAATAACTAACTTCTAAATTTTTAAGGACATTTCGATGAAAATAAATAATTATTTTGTAAAAAAAATGAAAATTTTTTTCATAAATCCGTTAGGACAGTTTCATGCGGAATTTTATTAGATTTCATTTATTTAAAAAACATTCAATTCTGATAACAATTGTCTTCTGAAAATCAATTTGTCCACGGACGTTGTTTTCCCTCACGTTTTTTTGCGTTGCCCAGTCAATAGAATATCCCAGCATACCTGTTTTAAGTCAGACAATGAAATTTTCAGAATCTGCTCAGAAATTAAACTCAGAACATTAAAAAGATATAATTTATTTTAAAATTCATTTTGTTATAAAACTTTCTATATTTTAAAATATGAAAAAATATTATTAAAAATAATAATAAAAAATATTATTGAAAAGAATATTCAAAATAAATTTCAATTCAGTGTTGTTCAATTTCAATGTTAGTAGGAGCGGTACATCAAAATTAGGCTCAAGTTGTCAAAAAAGTATGAAACTTCGTATATATGCGTTCTTTGTGACCTGAAAAAAGTTTTAGAAAGGGGTGCCAAAAAATTTTTCAAAAGTTTTTTAAATAAAAAAAACGGTCTTGCTTTTGAAACTCAGATACTTTTCAAAATAATGAAGATAATTAAAAGTTTCTTATTGATCTTTGTGAACACTTTCTTAAGTTTTCCAAATCCGCAAAGGAATTTTAAAAAACTCAAAAATTAACAAAATGACCGTTTTTCTGAAAATCAAAAATTTATATTTTTTCGAAAAATATGCAAGACACGGGAAAAAAATCCTGAATGGAAGTTATTCCTATTGAAAAGTTTTACAAAAAGTTCCTGTGGTATTTTTCGATATATCGATCCGCTTTTTGAGTACCTTCAAAAACATATGTTCTTATAGGTACTCAAAAAATGGATCGAAATATCGAAAAATGCCACAGGAACTTTTTGTAGAACTTTTCAATAATAACTTTCCTGTTGGACTTTTCCCCATATTATCAAGTTGAAATAACTAAGTTTTCTCCGTATATCGCATATTTTTCAAAAAATTAACAAAATGGCGGTCGTTTCTCTGAAAATTAAAAATTTGTTTTTTCCCGAAAAATACGGGAAAAAGTCTAAAGGAAACGTTCATCCTCTTGAAAAGTGCTACAAAAAGTTCCTGTGACATTTTTCGATATTTCGAACCGTGTTTTGGGTACCTTCAAAAACATATGTTCTTGAAGGTACTCAAAGAACGGCTCGAGATATCGAAGAATGCCACAGGAAGTTTTTGTAGAACTTTTCAAGAGAAATAACTTTCCTTTTGGGTTTTTTCCCGTATCTCACATATTTTTCGAAAAAACCAAATTTTTTATTTTCAGAAAAATAGCCGTCATGTTGTTAATTTTTGAGTTTTTTCAAATTCCTTTGCGAATTTGAATAACCTAAGAAAGCATTCACAAGTATCAGAAAGAAAAAGTTAATTATCTTGATTATTCTGCAAAATATCCGATTTTCAAACAAAAATCATTTTTGTCTAAAAAAAAAATATATATCAAACAAAATATCACTTTTTTCAAAACAAAAAAAAAGTGAAAAAATTTGTCGGCACCCCTTCCTAAAACTTTTTTTGGGTTACAAAAAATGCATATACGAAGTTTCATACTTTTTTTTACAATCGAAGCCTAATTTGGAAAATTTCCGGTGTAACGCTGTTACTGTGTTGTTTACTTGTTGATGCTCCATAATTTTTTAGTTGACTGCTTAAAAATGCGTTATTCTCAGAGTTTTGGAAAAATCGTTAATATTAATTTTTTCCCATAATTTACACATGGCCAATTTTCAAAAATTTTATGAGATTTTAATATTTTCAGTTTTTGTAAAAGAAAATCTCATTTTTATGAACCACAAAAGCTGAAATATATTTTAAAAGCTTGGAAAATTATCTTAAAATCTTTTTGAGCCTCTGGAAATCAAAAGCTCAACAAAATTTTAAGATAATGTACATTATCTTTTTGTGGTTTATAAAAATGAGATTTTCTTCTAGAAAAACTGATAATATTAAAATCTCACACGATATTTGAAAATTGTGCATATTATGTAGATTATGGAATAAAATTAATATAAGCGATTTTTCCAAAACTCTGAGAATAACGAATTTTTAAAACTTATTTGGAACGATCTGTTTTAAATTTTGCACATTTTATAAGAGAACCAAAATGAAGTTTTTCAGTGCCAGACTGTTTTTGACTTCTAAATTTTTTTTGACCCACCTTAATAAGTAAATTTTCACAACGAATCAAGAAAAAGAGGTTAAAAACTCTTTATTCTTAAACTTGAGAACAAGTTTTCTCTGAGTGTATCTCTTTCAATTTAATTTGTAAAATTTTTGCAAAATTTGAAAAACACTAGGATACTCTAAGAAATATTTCTACATTAAAATTTTCTTCTAAATTTATTTATTTCGTCGCAAAAATTGAAAAAGTGAATTTTTAAAAAATGCTATTTTTGTACTATTTTCATGCAGAAAAACCTATTTTCATATTGAAAAAAAATATTTAGCACAGGTAATAAAAAAGATGCAGTGTACGGGTTTAAAAAATCAGTTCACCTCAAGAACACCGATTTCCTCGAAAAACGTTGACTTTAAGTGACTTTATTAACTGCAACAAGCTTTTCCTTTATCAGAAGTTTTAGAGAATTGCTATAATAAAATAAATAAACTTTAAAAGATTTCAATTTCAAAATTGTACATTTTAGAGCTACAAGATAAGACGTATCATTAAATCTCAAGATTCAAAAACTTGAAAATGTTTAAAAACAAGATACCTTTGAAGATACCTCTAACTTACTTCAAATATCATTTACTTTATAATTTATTCTTTCAAAATGGATGCTTTGAATATCAACAGAATATTTGCACCTCTAACTTTAAAATACAGGATAAAACTTGGCTTTCAAAACGTCAATACTAAATTAAACTTTATTATTTTCTCTATTGTGTTAACTTTTAACACAGATTCAAGAATAGATCTCTTAAAATAAGTTCCCTCTTAAATGTGCTTTTAGTCTGCAGAGATCAGAGTTGGAGATGACCCTTTGATGTTTATTATCCACTTTATGAACACTCCGACGTTTTACAACTTCACGAGAACTGTCAGTAATTAAAAAGGGATTGCACGAATGACTCTCATGTCGAAAGATCACCATTTTGTTTCTGCTTAATATAAAACATATTTCACTCAAATTATTCATTAAAATGAGATACAAGATTAACTTTTCCAACTTCAGAAAGGGAGCATTTTAAAAAAAGTTATGAAATCTAAGCACCAAACTTCTAATTGTTAAATATTATTTCTCAAACTCAACAAAGCTTTCAACTCTCTAAAATTATTACATAATATGCTCAAATAATAATGTTCTCAATATGCTTTTCTGATTTAGTGATAATCCTGCAATAGCGCTTTTAGTTATTAATTGATTGAACCTCGATAATTATAGAATTAATTTGAATGAAAGTTCAATAAAAGCTCTGGTTGAATGATGATTTAAGTTTCCATAAAACAGAAATAAATTGCGATAAAATGGAATGTATGTGCAAAGTAATTATGGTGATTACTGATTAATGGAAGAAGAGGTGTATATGATGTAGGACGAATTAGGAAGGTAGCTTTTGTAAGCAGGTAATTGAAATTGATGAAGTCCAAAGTGTCCAGCACGAATATGGATTAGCTAGTGTTTTATTGCTCCCCTACGATGGAATGTGTGCCCACGTATGTAAAGATACTCGAGGCTCCACGTAAATTAATATTTATACTCACTTTGGACCTAGCTGCTTTAGTTTCAATATTGTATCCGTATTTCGAAACCATAAAAGAACCATTGAAATTGAAATGGGTGTTTGCCATGTTTGCTTAACTAATATTGATATTGATCTTAATCATAAAATTGATGTCCAATAATATTAATATTCCATAAAACTAATAACCAATAATATTAATATTTAGGGCATTCTATTTGAAAGGGAAAAAGTGGGTCATCTATTTCCTTTATTTTTTGTTATTGCATAGTGTTTGGGGTACTAAATAATGTGGTCGGAGGGTTTTGCAAAATTTGCAATATTTTGGCAGATATTGTTAATTAAAAATTGGACCATATTTTAACAACTTTTATCTCTATTACCATTGATCGGACGAGAAAAATAATTATATAAAGATGTACGCAGAAAATGTTCACAATTAAAAAAAAAAAATATTGAAATCTAACTTTTTATACTGTTTATTTAATAAACAATTTTTAATTAATGTTTTTCGACGCTAGGAACACAGAAAAATTAAAAACCAAATAAATAAATATAATGATTGAAGTGTCCTTAAGTTGACCATGTAGTAGTAAAAATATGTTTTTTGTGAATTTTTTGATGCAGATATTGCGGCGATAATTAATAATAAAAAAATAAAAAATGGACAAAAATTAATTTTGACACAGTTATGATATCTTGAAAATTCGCAAAAAAATAAGTTTTTTTTTAAATCTCTGAATAAAAATTTTACTTTAAAAATTTTTTAAATTTTTTAACTGAAATGTCATTAGTTTGAAATGGACAAACTAGCCATTATTATTAAAAACTTACAAAAAATTTTTAATTTTTTTCAGTTTGTTAAAAACCCTTAAAATCCCGAAATTTAATAATGAAAGCAGAGAAAATTTTTTTTAGATTACAGTGAAAATAAGATGTCGATTCTTCACTTCAAGCTAATAAAAATTCAGATAAGAAATTTAACCCTTAATCACTTACGACTGTCACGGACGGTCATCACTTTTTTCGATTTTCTCGAATTTCCATGTAATAAACTTAAAATTCTGCAAAATAAATATGTGGATT
>JBAGKK010182060.1:0-45283 GCA_037177015.1 Euceroptres primus | reverse complement strand
CGCACTTTGTTGCTACGCTACCGCTGAGCTCCGAGTTCAGCTTTCCTCGTCCCCTCGGACCCCTTGCCCAAATTTGACTGTGTTAGTATGTATAAACTACTTCTTGGATGACTGATTTCGCGCGGTACAGAACCGCGCGTTCAGTGTATTTTAAAAAGAAAAGAAAAATATGCATTTATTTTTTCACCAAATAGAACAAGTTCAGGGGGTGCGTCATAAAAAAAAACATTGAGTTTTTTTAGGAGACCTTAATGAATTTGAATAATGAAATAATTTGAATAATGAAATAAAGATATTTGGAGTTTCTAGGTTTCATTTTGAAGCTTATTATACTTTAAAGTACATGCTTTCGAAGCGAAATTTCTCAATCTTCTCAATGCTTTTTGCCAAAAGTTACAGTCCCGTTTTCTTCCCTTCCGATGAGATGTGAGTGAAGCGGTCTGATACTCAAGACCGGTACTGTAATTCAAATAAAAAAGCATCTTTTAAAATCGTTGTAATTCAAATAAACCAACCAGAATTGTAATTATTTTTTAATCTTTAAAAACAACAATTTTATTTCAAATCGACTTTATCTCTTTTCAATTCAGTTTTTCACTTTCAGAAATAGAAGCTATAAACTAATTTTTATTTTACGGATTTCAAATATTCTCAAACTGTTTTTGAACTTAACAGACTAAACATTAATTTGCAAATACTTATAAATATTTAAAAAATTAGGAAAATATTAAAAGCAATGTTTTCTTAGAAAATTATTATTGAGTGAAAAATATATTTTATCAAAAAAATTCATGTTTGAAAATTTTCTAAAGCCTTGTAAAAAAAATTTTCCAATAATTAAATATAATAAAAAAAACGTAATAGACCACATTTTTTAAAAGTAAGTTCAAATAAAAGTTCTCGTAACGTTTGTGCGATTAGCTAAAATACAAAATAGTCGCAAATGACCAGAATATTTTTATATAAAAATTGAATTTTTTGTCAGAGTGTAACGACGCAAGATGGTGACAAATTCACCATTGAAACGGAACTTCCTGATGGAAATAAAGCTGTCAGAGTCTACGAATTCACGGACAACAGCATGATAGTTGTAAGTAAATTAATAGAAAATACAATTTAAAAACAAACACTATGAAAGTAAAAATTAATTACTAGAGAACTACAGTAATTAATGGAAATAGTTTATACATAAAATAAAATAGTAGATAAAGGGGTTTTATCACAAAAATTATCAGACTTAAGTTTCTGGAATGAGATTTTGAAGTCTATTTTTTACATAATTGAAATATTTATAAAATTCTATTTTAAAACAGAAAGAAATTCTTTTTTCAGCACTTATCCGATATCAAGACTGGAATTAAGGCCACGCGCTATTACAAAAGAGTCTGAATTCTTTAGATTCTTAGGTGACATTCAATTTTATAACTACTATGAAATAAACGTTTTACAATTTCAAATTAATTCCTCTTTTCTTTCACCCTGAAAATTTTATTCTACAAAAGAGAAAAACCGCTTTTCGAAAAGATACTTTTCATTTATTCTTTATTTTTCTTTATTAAACCGATCCTAAAGTAAAATATGAAAACTGCAATCATCAGACGAGTCGAAGTAACACCACCGTCTTCTCTCTTTTTTTTTTTTATAAACTTTTTTCTTCATACTGTCGAATTTATTTAATAATAAGGTATCACATTAAATCATAAGGGTGCTGTACATTTAGACGAGTACGAGTAAGTCGGTGACGATTTCGTTGGTTTATACTCAACTTTTCGGATAGGAACAAACAAAATAAATAGGTTTACAATGTAAGATGAATAATTACGAATTATATAATGCACATATAAAATTAAAAAATATAAAAAATGTTTACCTTCCCTCGACGATAAGAGATCCTTCTGAGAAATTAATCTGACGGATGAAATAAATCGAGGAACGAATTAAATCGAAAGACGAATTAAATTGAGATTCGAATCAATTCGAGAAAAATTTTCAGACTGGGTTCTTATCGTGCAAAGAAGGTTTCCTATATAAGAGCAATTCCATGCGCTTATCAACAAAAACGTAATCCTTTCTCAGCGGAAACAAGCGAGCTCTTTCAAATTTCCAAATGGCGCATTAGCCACGATTAAAAAACAGTAACGATCGCGCCCCGTTATTAAATCTCAACGACGCATATGCAAGGCCGTGACGAGCACCACGCGACTTTACGCGCTTCGAGCTACAAATAATCTTCACTATCAACTGCTTATTTACACATCAGAAGCCAAGCTTTCTCTCTCATTTCTTTTTAAGTTTCAATGCGACTTCACAGCACACCGAAGCAGTTAAGCGATAATACGGTACGTCGAAATAGGTAAATATATAACTTTTAATATCTATATATTATTCGTTTATCATACGTAAGTAGATTAAAAACTTCATCGTTCGCTTTATCTAATTCCTACTGCGGATCAGGCCCACCCTTCAAGCTCATTCCCGAAATCTCTCTTCTTGTAAAAAATCGTTCAAGATTTAGAAAAATACCAGAGATAAAATAGAGGATGTTTCTGATCTCAGCCCATTGTTTTTCTTTATCATGTTTGTCAGATTCTGGTAAAATTGGAGTTAAAAATTGATATCATTTCCCAAGATATGTGATTTAAAAAAGACTTCAATTTAATTTAAAGTAAATTAGAGTGGAATTTAAAATAGAGCAACTCAAACTAGAAACGGGGCAAGGGAACGAATTTTGATAGCGAGATTTAAGAAACACGATTTAAGAAATGTGATCGAAGAGTCGCCGATCAAATACCGGTTTCCAAACTCATAAGAAAGCTATCGGTGCAACGTACAGTAGAAGCCAGTAGTATAAACTGTATCGAATTCGCGAGTGGAATCAAACCTCGTTCATTCAGAGGTTATAATGAGTTGATTGTCAGTGGGAGGTGCAATCGGCGAAATATCTTTCTTAGGCAAGTCTTCCTCGTTATTCGTCGTCGTCATCGTGATGGTGGTGACGGTCTCGATTTTTTTAACCTCGCAGTTGCCGTTTTGAACGGGTCTGCTTTTTGTTGCTGTTGAAACGGCGCTCTTCACGCTAGACTTTGTGAGAGAAGGTCTACCAGTCTTCGGAACTGGAGCTATTTTTTTCGTCGGCGAGGTTGCCGTGGAAGTTTTGACGGTCGAGGTGCGCTTGACTGTTGTAGATGTAGTTGAAGTTGCCGTCAAAGAGCGGCTCGTTTTTGAAGTTGCTGAACTTACACGAGAGGAAGAAATCTGCTTGTTTGCTGATTCCTTGATTTGTTTGTCGATCACTGGAGATTTTGCGGTTGAGACACGAGGCTTTACTGTTCCGAGAGATGATCCGGTTGTCGTTGGCGCTGTTTTCGGCCTGTAGGAATAGAAAAATTCAAGGAGTTAGTTGTATGTAGAGTAAAACCTCTTTCACAATAGTAATAGGGTCATTCCATTTTATTTCGCCGTAGTCGGTTGCGACCTAATTTTAAAAAATTTCGATACATAACTATAATAAACTTCAATGTTTTTTGAACTCATTTATGACTTTAATTTACCAAATTACTTTAATTTTTTTAAATATTACAAATATTTTTATTTAGAAATTTGATTTCCAAAATGCAAAGGTGCAGAAAAATGTCACATTTATGTGAATTACAGAATAGAGAAAAACTCAAATTCTACAATGTAAAATTGAATAGAACGAAATCAGATGTATTTAAAATCTTTAATTTTTAGAAAAGTTTAAACTTTTATATAACATGAGCAAAAGTAACTTCAATATGAAATGAGCGAAAATTATATTTTTAAAATAACTAAAACATAACCATTTTTCGACACTTTCGAAGAGTTATTAAAATCACAGTGTTTAATTTTTTAAATTAAAACTTATAAGGTTCATTTTTTATCAAATTTTTAGGAATTTGAGCTATTTTTTTCCATTTTTGAAGCTGAAATATGTAAAATTTCAATTTGAAAATCGTCACTTTGGAGGTTTTATCAATTTTCGCGGATGAATAACTTCTAGGGAGAAAAATGAAAAAATCCCGGATTTACAGTATATGTAAATCAGGTCTTCATTTTATCTTTCTCAAAATTTCGCGTTGGTCCCGAGCCTCTTCCTACCGAAATATCAATTTTCAAAATAGCCTGAAGTATTGATATTTTGAGGTTTGGTTACACGAGGTAAAGACTAAGTTGAAGTTGGTTTTTGTGATTCAACTGCGAGGAATTTGAATTTTGAAATATTTTGCTAAATTTTCTTTTTATAGAAAATGTTATAAATTATAATTATATTTAATGACAGGATGTCTAGCGATTAGGCCATTTGAAATTACCGGGGTTTTCCCGGTTTTTTCCCGACCAAATTTTTAATTTCCTCGACCAATTTTACATTTTTTATTTACAATAACGTATATATCATATGTATTTTCTTCGTGAGAAAAATTCAATTAATAAAAACATCTTTTAATACTGATAGGCAACATTTCGGACTTTATCAATACCAAGAGATGTTTTTATTAATTGGACCACCTTTCACACGAAAAAAAATACATATAAAATTGACAAAAGGTCGAAACTGAAGAATATGAATATAAACGTATATATTATCCTAGGACCTAGATAACTTACAATTTCTCACGAAATAAACACATTAGCATTTTTTCCCTATCTTAAACATTAAATTATATACTTTTTTTTTACATTTTTACAAAAATAAAAGTTAATGTTCATTTTTATTTTCGAAATTGATTTTTTCCCCTTTTCAAATAGCCGTAAATAAAGTGAAAATAAGTAGATTTTGTCATTGAATAAAAAAATTCCCGATCTGAAATAAAATTCCCGAGATTTTTCTGGTTTTCTCCCAGTGAAACCAAATTCCCGATTTTTCCCTATTTCCCGGTGTGCTAGACACCCTGCTATTATCTTCTGATCTTCAATATTATATTATCATTTTATTATTTTATTATTTATCATTTTTTATTATTAATATTTTATTAACAGCTGTTTGAAAGCTAATTTCAAATTTTTATTGGCTCTCCTATTAATTTGTCAAAATAAGAGAGGATGATACTGAGCGTTTCTTCAACAAAACATGCTGAGCGTCACTATTAGATTACTAGAAGATTGTATGTTACTGAGAATCACCCAGACAAGCTGTAAAACATGCAAATGTCAATATGTATTTCCTAAAATATGATAAACATACACACATTTTAAACAAGCGAATATGTTTATAAATGCATGTTTAATTAGTCAGTAATCTAAAGTTTTTGTATTATTTGAAATTATTATTAATGTGCAATTTTTGTCACGTTTCAATTAACTAATGAGGAAAACGTTTTTAACTAAGCACGTTTGAAGGCATCTTATTTATTTAAATCGAGATAAGATTCGAATTCAAAATTGGTATTGCTTGGTATTGTTCGGCTTAGAATCTTAGAACATCAAGCATCATTACCATCGCGGATAATCATTTAGATAAGCTTATAGACATATTTACAAAGTTTTCCAGACTAGCGCTTGTGAAATCAATAAAATTTATGAAAATTGTAACTGATTTTTTTATTCTGCTATTGTAAAATACCTTGCGATTTTTTCAAATTTTGAGACATTAACGTTTTTCTTATTCCAGTTAGTCATATTTTTCGCACTCTTTCGGAATCCTCAAAGAAAATTAAAAAATAATAAAAAATGGTAAAGTTATTTCCATTTTTGGAAAAAACGAAAGAAAAAATTTTCTCAAAAACCCCATCTCTTTTCCCCCTGAAATTTTGAGGACCAAAAAACCAATATAGTCTATTATACCAATATATTCTACTTACCATGAATTTTTCATTTGGTATTTCTTTTTGATTTTCGGGAAAAAAAATTATTTTATATATTTGCTTCAAAACCTTACAATTTTGGCAAGTTTTTACACTCCTTCGAAATCGATAAGAGAAACAAAGAAATAATGAAAACTGGTAAAGCTATTTTGATTTCTTGAAAAAATAAAACACGAAATTTCCTTCGTGTTTTGTGCTGTAATTTTCAGGTGTGTTGGGTGGTAATATAGTCTATATATCATAAATTTTAAAACTAGATTGTATTTGTATTTAAAGAGAAAAAATTCTTTTTTCTGGAATACAGTAAATGCGAGAACAATAAGAAAAATAGAATTTTTTGTTTCTGGAAATATTAGTAAAAACCAGTTTTAAAATTTATGATAGGTAGACTATATTATTACCCAACACACCTGAAAATCGAAATAGTTTTACCAGTTTTTATTCTTTCTTTGTTTCAAGAAAATCTCGTGTTTTATTTTTTCAAGAAATCGAAATAGCTTTACCAGTTTACATTATTTCTTTGTTTCTCTCGAAGGTTTCGAAGGAATGTAAAAAACTTGATAAATCGAAACAAGAAAACCTTAAAATCTCAAAAATTGCTAAAATGGCAAGATTTTGAAGCAAAAATATTAAATAATAATTTTTTTTCCCGATAAACAAAAAAATACCAAATAGTAAATTTATAAGAAGTAGATTACATCGGTACCTATTATTCCTCAAAACTTCTGGGGAAAAAGTGGGGTTTTTGAGAACAATTTTTTTCTTTTTTCCAAAAATCGAAATAATTTTACCATTTTTTATTACAATACTTTTTAATTTTCTTCATAGATTTCGAAAGAGTGATAAAAACGTGACAAACTGGAACAAGAAAAACCTTAATATCTCAAAAATTGCAAAAATGTAAATATTTTTAAAGTTAAATTTGCAAAAAAATAATTTTTCCCTTAAAATTTAAAAATATTCGTAAAAAATTTAAATATGTCACTATGTTAATTTTAAAAAAATACGTGCCCCCTTATTTGTCACGTACAAAAACATATTTGATTAGTAGGCCAATTCTGAACAGGTCAGCTGTCGGCCTGCATGATTTGAAATGGATTCAGTCATATTTTACTCAAATATCCCGATTGTTGTCTTTACGTTGTTGTTTATTTCTATCATAACAAAATAAACGTATTTTGAAAGACCTGAAGTTGTTTTAATTAAAAGTCACTCCTCTAAAAAATTACCTGGAATAAATTTTACCCTTTACATTTTTTTCGTGAGAAAATCGCAGTAAAACTCAGTTGTAAGTTGTAGTTGGACTCAAATGTGTTGTGTTTGGAGCTTCGTTAAATTCAATATCTTTAGAGCACCATGCCGGCTAATAGGGCATATTAGTTCAGGTACATAAAAACTTTTGTTTTAGATATTTAGATTGCTCAGATTTTTTCTATATTAAATTATAGACTGAAAAAAACGCTGTGTAATCCATATTAGGCAATTTCACTCTATTTTTTTTACTAGATTTTTTTAAAATAGAAAATTGAAATCTGCAGATTAATGGGAAACCACTTGTTTTAAAAAAAAATCCAGTGTCAATAAAAATGATCTCCCATCGATCTAGTAAATTTTCTGATATCTCCACGAACTGTAATTTGATGTCACTCTGGTAGAAAAAGAGTAGACAATTTGGCGCCAATTGAGTGACCTGCTAACAGCTAACTGTTTGAATCTCGTGACAATCGCCATCATTGGTGGTTTTTCCTAAAATTCATCATCACTATAAAATTTTAACAATTATTTCAACAATTATTTTCAATATGAAATTATTATAATTTGAAAATTAGTAATTAAAATTTTTTACTTTTCCCGGTCAATTAAGAGTAATTATTTATATTTTGCTGAAAACGCAAAAGTGTATTTTAATTTATCACGTTCATTCTAATAAATAATTTATTATTATCTACTGTATCATGTCCTTCCCTATGCTTGACCATCCCTTGTTCATGACAATCAGGACTGTGTAATCTTTTTAGTAGCTTAATAGAAAAAGTAAAATGATCAGATAAAATATTCTAAAAAATAAGTTAATTAGTATCTTATCTTGCGTAATGTAGAATAGAAAAATGCAATGTTGACATATTTCATAATTATGTCTACTTAAACTGCTTGTAACTGGTAAACTTTTTATTAAAATTTAGTCCTGACCCCATTTGCTGTTATTCTTGCACTTTCGAGGGATTCTTGAAGGGGAATATATCTTTATCTATAATTTGTTCACGTGATATACTGTCGTTTTAAGCATAAATAGCAGATTATTCTATTCAGCGCAATAATACAAGTCGAGCAGTACTTTTGTGATTCACTAACTGTTTATAACAATATAAAAATAGTAATTCTTTATCAAAAATATGCTAAAGTGTTCAGATGAATAATCGAAAATTTCACCTTAAATTTTTAAGGAACTAGCTTTTGATTCCTTTTGTTTGTATGAATTAAAGATTATTGAATACAATACTAATGGAATAAAATAATTTAAAAGAGTTTTCTGGAGTTGATAAAACTTTACGTTTTATCAATGTCTAGAAAAATCATCAATTAATTAAATTCATTGAACCTTTGAGAAAAAAAATTATGATCAAGTGATCAAGCAAAAAATTAATTCTAAAGACTTTCAGGATGAAATTGAAAAACACCCCAGAGAGAGACTTTTTTACACTGTTAAACAAAATAAGTACCCCTAAAGTGTTCGCGAATCCAGAGGAATGCAAAGTTTAGTTATAAAGTTCAGGGAGGTTATCGGTAATGTAGAAGAAAAGTCAAGTAATCACTCAGCCAACATCCCACAATTCATATGATTTCCTCTTTCTTATTGGTCCATCATTCGGTAATCTCTCAATACCAACTCAATTCCGATAAACCACTCATATAAATACTCCAACTTTATTGACTCACCCACTCATTATCGTTTGTCGCGTTTCATTGTCCTCCATCAAATTCGGTATACGAAAGTGATGGTCGAATTTTCGAGAATTCGAATAATCTCGTTCAATTAAGCATCAGTGTCAATGAGCGATTTGATCATCAAACTTGTAAGGTAATTCGCATTTTTGTCTAAAAATAGGCCATCACCATCTCTCGAAAACATTTGATGAAATTTTTTTCAAATTTCATTAGGGAAAAATAACATAGTTCTTATCCTTCATAAAATCTGGCAAGTTTGCATGGAATTTCACGTGACAGTTTCAAGGGACGCATTTCATGAATGATTATCTTAATAAGTTCTTAAAATGGTTCCACATGGACAGGCACATTTCTGGTACACAAAATATTTTTGAAATTTACGCAGCATTTATCCTTGAAGATTCATAAAGTAGTATAAATCAGGTTTGATGAGCCGAATAGACAGATTTTTTAATAGACAAATATTTTGAATAAACTCTTGATGAAACAATATCGTAAATTCTCTTCCCATTCTGAAATTTAGTTTCACGTTTTTGTCACGAATCAAAACACTTCGTCTTTTTTACTTTTATTGTTTGGCCTCATTGTTTTTGAAAACAAGCAATTCTGTAGTCTGGTGCGATATCACTAAATGTTTTCATACATTCTTATGAAAACAAGAAGCAAGTGTAAAGTATTGACTTTCTATTTACTTTCTTTCTTTTCAACAAATCTAATTTTATTTATTTTTTAATCAGTATTAATTTCTTTATGTGTGCCAGTGAAAATCGTGACTTTCTTCGATATTTCATATAAAAGAATCATCGCTATTACTAAACATAGAAAAGCTGTTTCAATCCACACAAATGAAGTCATTGATAATAATTTTTTAATTCACTGTAGACAATAGTATTTTAAAAAGAAATTTGAAAAGTATATCTTTAGTCTTTACTTCAAGATGGAATGGTTTTCAAAACTTCTCGAATACGACTCTATTGAAACAAATCCAAACAATTTTTTTCAAATGATTCAGGTGAAAAAAAACTTTGATCTGGATTAATTTCTTGTCAAATTTCTGTCAGCGGATTGATTTTTCTTGTCGTTTGTCATGCCTGTTTAATCTGTTTTACTGCTTCCAGCCTCGGGAAAGTTTTCGAAATATAAGTGAAAAAAATGAGTCTGAGCCGAACGGCCAGTGGCATGTAATCTACAAAATCATACTTTTTCCTCGTCGAAAGAGCGGATCTCATCCAGTATTAACGATGCCGTTGCACGATGAAGATTCACGTTAGTAACAAAAGAAATCACGTAGAATCTTATGCGCAACCATACTCATTCCTTTTATTGAGAAATCGGGACTCTTATCTTTTACAAAATCTTGAAAGACTCATAAATCTACATACAATTTAATTTCTATTTCATCATCTTGAATCAATTCAGCTCTTATTCTATCAAATTGAAAAAAATTTACAAATTAAAAACAGAAAAATGCTATCTGACGTAAATGACTCGTGTTTATATCTTCTTGTTTGGAAGATATCACATGGGAAGCAAGAAGAATTAAACACCAGTATCGTCCAGTTACGATTATTGACGTCTAACATTTTCTGGTAGCAATCGGACTTACCAGAAACAAAATGCCCGATTTCTCAAGCTTTTATCGCGTCCTAATAACCTTGATTATTCTTGTGCAATTCAAAAGATCATGAATATTAATCGAGTCCTGCAATAATAATATTTGGTCCCTTCACTGGTCGGGTTTCATTTGCTTCCTAATTTCAAAAACTCTTACAACATTTACAATAAATGAATTCATCATGAGCAGTAACATAGCAATGGGCACCAATTTCATCCACAAAATCTACATAATTTAGATATACTTAATATAAATTCATCGTATGCTTGAAAACAGTCAATCACTTTACAATTATTGTGTTTCATTTAGGTTTAGTTTATTATGCTACTGCACGGAAATGAATCTAAATCACAATTTTATGTCTAATATTGAACATTGACCAGTGGAGTGTCGACCTATGACCTAGATATGTAGCACTTGAGGAAAGAAGTTTTCCTTGTGTTAAAAATTGAGTTGAATTGTTTCTTTTGCTCGTTCTTACAACATACAATGGTAGAAGAAATCTTTATAAGCAGATTTTGGATTAGCTGATATAATCAATCAACTGACTCAAAATATTCAAATTCCCTAATAATAATTATTATCGAAATGGTTCAAATAAAATCGAAATTTTTCAGTACGAGAACACATCTTGAATCAGATCATTGAATTCCTATTATATGCAATTAAGCATTTCTCTGACCTGTTTAGATGAATAAATTCTATATCGCCAAAAACAATGAAATTCAGCTGATATCAGCAGACCGGATGGATTTTTTTTGTGCAAATTCCTTGGCCGCGATCGAGGCAAACTTCTTTTTCTCGTTTCACGTGATAATTAAGTGAGGAAAACGTAACGAATTGGAGGTTGTTTGGTTACAGGAACGCGCGATCCTTCCAAATTACAAGAGGGTTCCTTGGCTCGAATCAAGATCATCCACGAGTTCGAACCTGGGTCTGGATTGCGCCTCGAATACAACCCTTTTGACCAACGTGAGTCCATTCAACAGTCAAGTCGCCCTAATCGCCGAGAAGAATTCATCGAGCAAGGAAAGTCCAAAACCTAACCACTACTATGCGGAGAATCTGAGGATCAATCATCAAAATTCACTCACTAGGTCGAAAATTTATGATCCCTTGGGCAAGGGATCTGAAAAAAACTACAAGCAACTAGATCCACTTCTAATGGATCCTCAAACCCTAAATACGAAAACCAACATGGAAGAACAAACCACCAAGGACAAAGTCTCTTTTCAGTTTGGAAGGGGACCATCCCACAAAATTAACATTTCAACAAAATATGCTTTTCAGGTATGTAACTTATTTTGAAGATATATTATGATGAGAGAGAAATTGTAAATGAGATTAATCAGAAGTTGTAAAAGAAAAATGTAGAAATTGGGTTGTGTTACTCTTCTTTATAAAACGTTGTTGCTGTTTCGAAGTTTTATTTAGCATGAACGAGCGGAAAAAGTATCAATTAAGATGTTAGATAAATTTATAGACAAAGACCTGCAAAAATTATGACTATTTGCTATTAATGGGAATAAAAACTAGAAACTGATATTTCCTCTTTGCAAAAACAAACATTGTTTGTTCTCAATACTATTGAACTGGTTTATCTTGGTCTCTGTCGTTCAAGGAACGACATTGGCAAATTTCCTTCTTTAATGGAAAAAGACAGAGTTTCTCAACAAAAAAAATCCAGGGGATAATTTTTTAAATTTATATAATGTAGCAATATCAAATAAATTACATCATTCTTAAAAATAACCGTTAAAAATTTGGTGGATTCAAATATTGAATGAAGGATAAATGGAATGTGCTTTATATGCGAATCTCATGTGAATGCTCGGTGGTGCAATCATTTTGTTAAAGTTAATGACTTTGCAATTACCCTTCTATTCTTATTTTCTCTATACAGCGACTCGATATTGCATTTGTTTGAAGACATTTATAAATTCATTTTTAATTGTAAAAATATGTTAATTTTTGAATGCGCATCATGAATCATATCCTATTAATTTATTTCTACCTATTTTTAATTTTTTCCAACGAAACAAATTACACTTATTGCGTATTTATATTCAAATGAATTAATAACATATTTTTTCGAAATTGTGCAATAGAAATTGAAATCAGTAAAGTTTAAAATCTTACATATGAGTGTAGCAAAAGAAGTAAGGACGTTATAACATATTTTGAAAACAATTTTTATTGCGCTGTAAATTTTACGACTTTGAGATGATAAAAATCTAAAAATTAGTTAATTAACATTTTCTGAATATAATACAAACCTTCTGTTTATTGAATAATAACATCCCACATAACACTTACACTCCGGATAGAGTGCCACCTAATAAGCAGTAGATAAAGGCGAGTTTGGTCAGTCAAATATTTTTAAGAGGTGTAAGAAAAAAAACTGTCATAGACTAAATGAATTTTCTGCCAATATTTATGGTAAAGATTTCACTGAATTATTTAATCGAATTATCAATGACAATAAGAACACTTGACTAATTTATTAAATTATAAGACAATAGATTTGATAAAATATTTTTCAATTAAGTATTGAGTTAATAATATCATTTTGTAAAAATCAAATGTATTGTATATTTGATGTACGGTCAAATAATTGGTTTATTTATTTTAAACAAAATAATCCAATTCAATTTATTTCCTTCCCCTTTAAATGACAAAATAAACAATAAAAGATTTGTCTGCAACTTTCTTTTTATTAGTGTTCCTAATTTCGTGCAAATTAAGAAAAGATTTACTTAAAAATTAATAATTATTAATTAATTAATTATTAATAATTAACTTAACACCTTATAAGTCATCACGCAAAAAGAAATGAATGTGAATTGCAACCTTCAAATTATTAAGTCAATATGTACCTACCGAGGTACCTACGCAATTCCATGGTCAATTAAATTCTTCCCGGAGATTCGCGGAATTTTCGTTCAATCGAAAAAAAAACAACTCATACTATCTGGTTTACTTTCGAATAATATTTAAGAAAAACTATTTTTTCATTCAACCAAGATTTTATTACTTGAACCAAATTTTAGATAATCATATCCAAATCATTTAATTTGTTTAAATTAAAAAAACATATTTTCATAATTTAAAAAAATATTTCGTTGATTAAACAACGATTCAGCAAAAATTTTAAAGTTCCATCATAAAAAATAAATATTTATTAATTAGCGACGTAATTACTTTTTAATTTAGTTTTTTTTCTTCAATTTTTTCCATTAAACGAATAATTTTTTTCTCTAAAATGATAATTTTTTTGTTTTATCAAAATAATATTTCGGCCTGTTATAAATATTGAAAATTTTGTTGAATTTAGTTTTTAGAAGCTGGACAATGGACATATTTTGCAATATTAAAAAAAAGGATTGCGCAATTTTTTCATTATAAATAATGAAAGTTACAATTTTCTAAAATTTCGATTGCAGAATATGGACAAACCTTTTACATTCGACGAGACATTCAGTAGTACAACTACGCGTGAAGGCAGACGTAGAACTTACGTTAGCATTCCTCTTTCTCACTCGTAATTTCTATTGCTTATAAAATATCAAAATATTTCAAATAAAAATAATTATTTTAAAGAGTAAAGTCCTTGATCTATTTTTTATTTCTTATTCTTGCAGTTTTAGAGTAACGGAAGTTTTTTATTGACCACTGAACCGGTTGGACTATTATGGGAATGAAATTCAAAACACGAAATCTTAAATCCCGTGAAATAGGTATTTGCACAATTGCAACTTAATTCGTGAAAAATTAGGTCAAAATTCATTCAAATTGTTTACGATTGCTTTTCATTATTTTGTAAACCGTTGACTCTTGGTAATTGATGTAATTAAAATACAATGAGTAAACATACCAGTCCGCGATAAATCACAATATGGCAATCAATGTTGTCACATATCACATACTTGTAAAATTGGATTATAACAAACGTTATTGTTCAATAAACTGTTCATTAAAAATGTTGTATTACTTTGTGCATATACACTTGAATCCCGGTTTAAGATATTCCTAGAATTTCGTTCGGCGGCATTCAGTATTTACATGCGCGGGTCCGAGGGAAGAGAGGAAGGTACGGTCGTCGAGTAGTAGTCAAGCAGTACCGCAGCAACAGAGCGAGCAGTATCAATTCGCCTTTTGCATTTATTTTTAAAAACACGTTGAATATGTTTTTTTTTTTCATTAATTTTTCATCGTCATTTAAGAATTTTCATCCCTTATGGTAAAATATTAACATGAGCACATAGTTCAGTTACATAATTCATATTATTCCAACTGAAAGTGGAAAATACGGCCCTGACTGTTTGTATTCAGAAACGCTTAAGGACTATCCCGGTTTAAGACAGGCAATACCCAAAAGCCCATCTTAAACCGGGATTCGAGTGTATTTTCACTTTTTTATTGTATCAATTTTTCTTTTTAAAGTAAAAAATGAAAACTCTAAGAGCAATAATCTAGAATGTTTAAACTTCTACTTGCACATTGAGGATTTGACATCTCATCACTAAATTTGTACGTATATTGTATAAGGCGAAACACAATTGAAATTGAATTGCATTGAGTGTATGCGCTCACAAACATGTGCAAGGTAAACTCGTGTAAAATTGAAAGCTATACATCTTTTATAGACCAGGCAATTGTGATTCTGTAACAATTTTTTATCTCACGATGAGTCATTTCGAAATTGAGGACATTCGGCAAGCCATTAAGGTCAATGATTTCAGAAGAAAGTATCTGCTGTACCTGAGGGTAAGAAGCTTATAAAAAGATGTAGCGCATGTGCATTTGCTAAATATTTGAAATCTATTTAAAACTTTATATGTTTAAATATCTTTAAAATATTAATTTTACTTTAATTTCAATTTCCTTTTCTTTCTATTTTAAGTTTTGTTTTTCATTTATTTAGTTCGATTTTAATTAAGTTTTCATGTTAACTTAAGTATTAATTTTTTTTTATCTACTGTACAAAGTGTAAACCTCTTAAAACGTACAAGGAAGTAATTTACGTAAGAAACTTCTTAATTGGACTCATGTGGTACATAATAACCGCACGTGTCCCAGAATTTTTTAATATTCTTTTGATGATCCGTCATTCTCTTTTGATGCATGTTTCGCCATTGTTCCTCGATAAAAAATAGTTTGATCTCTTTATTCGGGCAATTAAACAAAAGTCTATCCTCATTTGCAAATTTTTCTTACATTTTTAGTCATTTCTGCCGGAATTTTCCAAAACATGTATGTGACGTGGAACAAAGAAACCAGCCTTACGACCGAAAATGGAGCCCTCGTACAACTTTGAGCTCCAGAAAATTCAATTTTGATTGTTGAGCAATGGGGATTTTTTTATTCGATAGGGGAAATCTTCATTATTCAGAATCAATAAAAATCTGAAAATCGATTTTTCGGTCGTAAGGATGGCTTTTTCGTTCCACGTCACATATGACTGGAAGAGTTATAGGCAGCTAAAAATGCATCAGTTACCGTAATTTATAAACAGTGCAAAATAATCCAAATAAAAATGTTGATTTCGTATTTTAGCATAATTTCGTAAGCATAATATATGTATACATAAAATATTCTGATTAAACTCTGTAAAGGACACTTACTCAAAACACTCGACTGCTTCTAGGAAAATTATCTCAGCATGGTTTTTCCAACTGAGTTACGAAACCAATGTGCCGCGGTTTAAAAAAAAATGAAGGCGTGCCTTCGAGTAAAAAATTGCGGAAGGGCGAATCTTAATATTCTCGAAAAAAGCAGAGCTGGTCAGAGGTGTACTGCCGTCCAAAGTAAAAAGATAACATAATAAGTGACATTGTCACTTAGGTCGACTTTTCCATTATTAGGTTTAAGAGAATAACCCTAAACCACAAAGTCACTTACGTATCTTTTTACTTTGGATGGCAGTGTAGAAATATAGGGAAAAGTTTGAAAATGGAGCGAGAAAACGGATCTACCTCCTCTTCTGGTAACAGAAGCAACAGTTGCAGCTGTAAGCATTTGTTGATGATATATATCATTAACAAATAACGGCTCTATCGATTCAATGTCAATTACCGTCATTGGCGTAATTCGGCGAATGATTTTCTCGTTTAATTGAACACTCATTGTCCTTACAACAATCGCGGTTTGCATACCTGAAATGCGAGGGCGACAATGAAATGACCATAACGCTATAATTTTCACATTGTACAATGTTCACTTGGCGACATTAAAACCTTCCTAAAAAAGGAAAATACGAAGAGACAAATACAAAGAAATTAGCATCAATTGACTTTTAAAAAGATATTAATAAAAAAATATTAAAAAAAGAGTTTAGATTATGAAATCTTGGATTTAGAAGTTTATAATTTTTTATTTCTATTTAATAAGTACGTTATCAGGGTGCCTAGCAATCAGGTCATTTGAAATTCCCAGGTTTTTCCCGACATAAATAGTCAATAGTTAGAGTATACCAGCAAAAAGAAAGTTTAAAAAACATCAATTATTTCGCAAATAGTTAAAAAGTTTATAACAATTCGAAAAATGCACTATTTCTTCAATATCTTCTTACAGAATTAACAAAATCACTTCAACTACGTCCTATTTAATGCAAAATTTTAAAAGCGTTCGTGCTATTTTGAGAAAAAGAATTTCACCTAGTATACTGAAAAAAATTCTTAGTAAAAATTACTAGTTTTCAACTATTTTTCCGAGCTCCAGAAAGAGCCCGTGAAAAAAATTCTTAGTGAAAATAACTAGTTTTCAACTATTTTTCCTAGTTCTAGAAGGAGGCCGTGTCTAAACTCTAGTTGCAAGAACTATATAGAAAATATACGAGTAGTCAAGTGAATTTCAAAAAATAGTAAATGCTACTATTTTCACAGTAAATTGAACTATATAGAATAGTTATTTTTAAAACTGGTTATAATTATTGGAAAAATGGTACTTTTGACTACTTTTTTTTTTACTACACTACCATGATTGATTTTACCATAGCTATTTTTTTCAGTGTTGACGATCTTATAATTTTTGCCAGTGGTGTATTTCCATTGAAAAAGGCTGAGGACGTCGGGTATTTGCAACATGTAGTTACTGAAAAGTCAAGTTTCCAAGGTCTTTCTCAGGGAAGGTAGAAACGTCGCCTGGTGTGCGAGAGGGGAAGCCATAAGAATTGTTTAGGGGTTCGGAGAGGAAAAAAAGAAACAGAAACCTAATTGCGATATCTGAACTCTAGCTTGCGGCACAATGAAGGCGCAGATGCGGTAAATGGTCGTGATGATACGTGAGTCGTATGTAAATCGTCAATGTGTGTACTTTTTATGTGTACTCACAATTCGCGAATGATGGTCGTAGCCGAAGAAAGAAGGGGTAACCGGCCCCCAGACTAGTTCCTATATAAGTGAACCAGCGGTCCACGAGTGTCAATAGCTTATATTATTCCGTGACACCAAAAACTTCCATTGCTCGATCGCACATCGGGAGTCCACTTTGGATCAATAAAGGACTACTATCAATTGATCGATTCACTCCGATACGTATTGATTTAGTTTTATTCGAGAAGATATCCGGCGCAATAAGACCCGGTCGTATCTAGACTTGGCCAGAAACACTTTCCGAATTGTCGGATCGATTTTCGTGCTCGGTTGATTAAAAAAAAAAAATCGTCATCATGAAGATCCTTATGCGAGCTGATACCCATGTGAACATTGAAATACCGAGTAACGCGCCCGAAGCGAAGTGCACTATATCTCAGGTAAATTTTGGAAAATTGCAGTGAAAGAAATTTTTTGTGAAGCGAAAGAAAATAGATAATTGCCGAAATCTAAATCAAACTATTGAACAAAATCTTGGAACGACATAATAGGTTTCACCGCGTAACTTTATCGTGAAAACGTGCTTCTAGTGATGCATTCAAGCGAGACAAAACAATAAAATTCAAGTTCAATAATTTGTATGGAACTTCAAGTCAAGAAAATTAATCTTGTCTTGACATTTCAATCGATAAAATCAAGAAACAAGCGAGAACAAACGATAATCTTGAATTTTGTCTTTGTCTACATGCCACTTTGACCCATATGAAAAATAATTTAATTATAAAATTCCTCACTGACTAAATTATTAAATCCAATGAAAATTTAAAAGATTTGGATAAAGTAATGTATATGTATAAACCGTTCATTTATTAGAATTAATGGTTTTATCAGAAGCTTTTTCATTGGATCTCGTCAAAGAAAAGTAAAAAGCGACCAATGAAAAAAGGCACTCACAGTCGAATGTCGAATCTCGAATGCAAATGTATATTAATAATGTGTTTAAAATATTTCATTAAAGTTTTTAGATAATTTTCATACTTTTCACCTGATTAGTCTGCCGATTTTTTTTGACTTGGTCCAGGTGGAGATTCATCATTTTATCGGATTAAAAAACACAAATTCATTAAATAAAATATCACATGTAACTTGTCAAAATGACAGTTCCCTTTGTCAGGCAAAATTCAATACTATCGCTTATCTCGCCTGGAAAAATGAAACCAAGAAGGGGCGATAATAAACAAAAGAAGTTTCAAAAATCTCGTTGACAATATTTTTTCAATATCGAGCGATATAACTCGAGACTCAATAAATTCTTGTCTTGACGTGCATCACTGTGTGCTTCTTCAAAAGAAAATTTTCTCACGCACCTGCGTCTTGATTGCTAGGAACCCAGTGATGTAAATATTTGACCGGCAAATAAAATATTCAACTTTAAAACCTAAAACTATTTAATTTTGAATAAATCTTGTCGGCCTATCACATAATTTTTATCTTTAAGTATAAGTTTATCTTTTTTAAGAGATTAAAAAACCATTTGTGAAGAGGAAACTTTAATAAATTTTCCCCGGCGCCAAGTTTAACATCAACAATTTTCTAACATTAATAAATTTGATGTATGAATGTAGTTGTTTTTAAATTGAATTTTTTATTGATAAAGATGTTAGAGATTTTATTTTTAATTTTCAGGTCCTGGCGGCGCTTTCAGTATCATTGGGGTCGATGGTTGTTGGATTTGCATGTTCTTTTACATCACCGGCTGTTGTCTCCATGCGAGATAACTCGACGACAACCCCTTTCGAAGTTGATATGCAAATTGTAAGTAATCTTGAATCTTTTTCTTCCAATTGTATATAAATCCGCATTTACTATTAATAATGTCCTTGTGATCAAACAAAATATTAAAACGATCAAGAAAAAGATCCGAGTTTTTTCAACAGAAAATAGATGCTAATATACTAGAATTAAAACACCACTTTTTTTCATTGGTTTGTAGTCAGATAGGTAACAGGATAAAATGACTCCAATGTTAAATCTGAATGCAAATTAAAATGTGATTGGTGTTTAGAAAGACACACCGATTTTGACGTCACTCTGATTTGATGAGTACAAACGGTTGACTCCGTGGACACACCGACTTTAAACGTCATTCTGACGTTTAAGAGTCAAAATAACTAACTCTTTAACTCTTTTTTATAAGAGTCACTTAAAGTCCAGAAGTCAATTAAAGTATATTAACGTGAAATGAATTTATTTTCAATAACTTCTATCAATCTCTTACAATTACGTTCAATAAAATCAACTACGCCTCCGTCAGTACATCAAAATTGTTGTGGAATCAAATCCAATAATCTTGTTTTCTCTCCTATTGTAAAGCTATCTTTATCATAATTTTTTCGGTGCCAATTATTCTCAAATTTTTTCTACTAATTTATTTTATTGAATTTTAATCCAATTGAATTTTGTATCCTAAATAGTGTTTTGAAAATTCGAAAAAAAGATCAAAATATTCTATTCGGTCTCGAAATATTATTGAAATAAACAAATCAGAGTTCTATTGTACTACCTGAAGAACTGATCTCACCGGATGTGCAACATGATAGAATTAAAGTGCAGATATAATGGAAGTGTACTCAATGGAGGTTGTACTCAATACTATATTTAGTCCTTTCAAGAGTTTCCTTGCAGTGAGACACAACAGAAAAACCCTGAAGATCAATTTGATCCCCAGTTCTATCTCGAATCGTGTCTATGTGTTAACGAAAAATTATGAAAAAAAATTCGCAGTAACACTCCATCAGAAGAAATGATCAATAAAAAGAATTTACAATTGAAAATTTGCAAAAGATCAGTAACAAATTTCATGGTGATTTAAGAACAAAGCCAAAGGAACTCTGATGTGATTAGAATTTTTCTGAAGATGAGTAGCTCATTAAGAATGGAAAGAGGAAATCAGGAAGGAACTTCCATAAGATTTTAATGATTCTTGCGGTTTTCGGTAACACTGAATAGAAGGCCTACTCTGCTGAGTCAACGCTACACAAATACGTGACTGTAATTTGTGATATATAAAGGGAAGAGCTTATAGAATAAACTATATAAGTCTTCAATGGCAATGAACTTTATCTCAGATCATTGAGTCTGTCCACATACAATTGAATGTTAAGAATACGAGGACATTCCGTTTTCCAATTAATGATCTGCAACTTTACGTGAAAAATTTAATTTCAAATATTCAATGATTATTGTTAATTTAATTGTATTGAATTTTTGATTACAGGAATCATGGATTGGATCCATTATGCCTCTAAGCGCCCTTCTTGGTGGGATTGCCGGAGGTCCTTGTATTGAGTATCTTGGAAGGAGAAATACAATCCTCGGAACTGCCTTCCCATTTATTGGAGGTAAGATTCCAATTAGTCTAAATAATCTCGAAACTAGCCGTTTTAGGTAATCCTTAATGCGCTTTTTCATTGTTAAATGAAAACAATAAACTGCGAACACGGAAATAATTCAGCGAAATTTTATTTCATATCTAATTGTCATGCCTTTAAGATGTACCGTCAAATGGGGCAATTTCGGACATGTGGGGTAAATTCGGACAGCCCTAAATTGATACTTTAAATTACTCAAAGCGGTTCCAACTAGAATATGGAATCAGTTTAAGCCTTAACTGGTTCCAGATCCTAATTAAAACCACTTTGAGTAATTTAAGCAATGAATCTAGGACTGTCCGAAATTACCCCAAATGTCCGAAGAGGCCCCGTTTGTCGGTAATTTATATGGAAGCAATTATAAAATTTTTAAGTTTGTTCTTGAATCTCCTCAAAAGAATAATCTTTAATTCAACGTAAGGGATAGGGTGGCGTTTAAAAATTAAAAGTCGTATTTTCCACAACGATATGCGTCCAGTTTTTTGCCCTTAGTTAGAGAAACTTTTTCAAATTTTTTAAAAAAGTTTTAGTGGTGCCGGGAAGTTTAAAAAAAATTTTTAATTTTTCCAATTTGTTCTATGGGTGCAGAAATCATAGGGAATTTTTTTGATATACAATTTCAGGTATCAAGTAAGTCTTTAAAATTCAAGATGAAAAAAAATTGTTATTCAAAATTAGAAGTTTTTTTATCGAACAAAAAATAATTCCTTTTTTTGAATTTTACTAAATTAACATTAATTTTAAATAAGTTGATAAAGTTTTATATGATATTTTCTTTAGTTTAAGATAGAGTATCGCTCCTTCATTTTCTTTTCGTTGAAAAAAATTTTTATATTTTTTATTTTAGCGATTTTTGACATTTTTAGCGATTTTCAAACTGTTATGAC
Source organism: Euceroptres primus (assembly GCA_037177015.1). Classification (NCBI taxonomy): domain Eukaryota; kingdom Metazoa; phylum Arthropoda; class Insecta; order Hymenoptera; family Figitidae; genus Euceroptres; species Euceroptres primus. The sequence continues at coordinate 23,269 of JBAGKK010182060.1, read as the reverse complement.
AAAGTAAACAAATTTTTCAGATAAAACAAAATGATGGCGCACTACTCTATTTTAAACTTAAGAAATATCACGTACAACTTTTTCTATTTATTTGAAATTGATGTTAAGTTAGTCGAATTAAAAAAAGTCATTTTTAGTTAAATAAAAAAAATTTTTTTGATTTTCAGGAGAAACAAAAAACGTTCCGTAAAATCTAATTTTGAATTTAAAAAAAAAAGCAAACAGCCTTTCTCGAGATACATCAATACTGAATTTAAACATGAAAAGTTTTATTGGAAAATGTTATTAGGTTCCAAGAAAATGGAGGGAGAATGTATTTGTTTTTGCTTAAGGCGCATGTTTTCTCAACTTTGGCCAGTCATTAAAAATCCAATTTTCAATTTTAAAAAAATACAAAAATTTCATTTCTAGTTATTGAGTTGCTAAATCGACACAAAAAAGCTTGATTGGAAAATGTCATTAAGTTCCGAGAAAATGGATGGGGAATTTTTCGTTTCGGTTAAGGCGCATATTTTCTCAATTTTAGGCCACAATGTATAACATCTTATTTTCAATTCAAAGACGCAGAAGCAAAGTAGATTTGGAGCTATGCAGTTGCAAAGAGTTGAAAAATGTTGCAAAGACTTAAAAAAACTTGAGAAAAAAAGTTTTAAAAAATTGAAAAAATACAAAAAAAATTGAAAAATTGCAAAAAATTTGAAAAATGAAATTATAAAAAAGTCCTTTTGTCACAATGTATATTAAAATTTATCTGATTTTTTCAGCCAATAATCTCATTTTAGAAAAAATGTGGGTTAATCCCTTATGGCGTGCGACCCTTCATTTCTTAAGCACTAGTCCAGTGAGGAATAAATGAAAAATTATAAACAATTGAAAATTAGATTAATTTTTAACAATTTTTAGCCTCATTATTATTGACCGGATGGAAAAAAAACACCAAAATGTCAATTTTCATATTGTTGATTAACAGTTTTCCGCATTTTGTTTTAATCGTTTTATAGTAAAGAAAATGTTGTTTAGACCAACTTAATTTTATGAGAAAATAAAAATTAATTTTCATAAATTAAATTACAGCCTGGATGTTAATCGCATTGGCGAACAACATACCACAAGTTTTGATGGGCAGAGCTCTCTGTGGATTTTGTGTTGGTATCGCTTCCTTATCTTTGCCTGTATATCTCGGTGAGACAATTCAACCTGAAGTGCGAGGAACTCTCGGTTTATTGCCAACAGCCTTTGGTAACATTGGTAAGTTATTCTTTCTTTTTAACTAGAATTTTCAGTTTGTCTAATTATTCGAAAATGTACCAATAAAATCATCTACGAATAACATTTGTTCTTCAATAAAAAGATTTCCTTCGAGTTTGAGATGAAGAACTTCAAACCAGTATTTTCTTTTTCCCAGATATTATTTTACCTCTCTATAATAAAAAATGATTTACCTTCTTTTTTCAGGAATATTAATGTGCTATGTGGCTGGCGCTTACTTAACCTGGTGGAATCTTGCATTTCTGGGAGCATTTTTGCCTGTACCATTCCTGATTTTGATGTTCATGATTCCGGAGACTCCTAGATGGTACATTTCCAAAGGAAAAGCGAAGAAAGCCCGAAAGGCTTTGCAGTGGCTTCGTGGAAAAAATACCGACATCACTGAAGAACTGACGGCTGTGGAGAAGGCTCATGTTGACAGCGAAAGGAACGAGTCTCAGAGTTCATTTACTGAACTTTTCAGGGGAAATAATTTCAAGCCTCTTCTCATCTCTTTGGGTCTTATGTTCTTCCAACAGTTGTCTGGTATCAACGCAGTCATTTTCTATGCCGTCAATATTTTCACGGTAAGAGAACAATCTTTCTCCGAGGAGATGTCTTAAGAACTTTACGAACTTTTATTTTTAAAAAGATACAATAAAAGTTCCAGTTTGCCATTATCAAAGTAACATTATTCTTCTTTTTACAGGCTGCTGGCAGTACCATCGACGAAAACTTGTGTGCAATCATCTTGGGAATAGTGAACTTTATATCAACTTTTGTGGCAACAGCATTGATAGATCGCACCGGTCGTAAAATCCTCCTCTACATTAGCAGCGTCGCTATGGTCGTGAATCTTCTTTCCCTGGGTACTTTCTTCTACTTCAAAAATCACAAGTTTGATGTGAATCCTTATGGATGGATCCCCTTGACCAGTATGATCATCTACGTGCTTGGATTCTCATTAGGTTTTGGACCAATTCCCTGGTTGATGATGGGCGAAATCCTGCCTGCGAAAATTCGTGGCTCTGCTGCGAGTGTTGTCACCGGTTTCAATTGGTTCTGCACCTTTGTAGTGACCAAGACTTTCCAAGACATCACATCTGCTCTTGGTGAAGATGGTGCTTTCTGGATGTTTGGACTCATCTGCGTGGTTGGATTGGTATTTGTGATAACATGCGTTCCAGAAACTCGAGGCAGGTCCTTGGAGGAGATCGAAAAAAGACTGACAGGCCCGGTCAGAAGAATGAGCTCAGTCGCCAATATGAAACCCATGCCAACGGCGTGCTAGGTAGTCTTAACAATTTTCTATTATTCTTACAAAAACCTAGTTACTATTACAAGAAACGCAATGCGTTTTCCGACCAAGTTGAAACAACTCGTTCCAGAACTGTGATTGAAAGGATCATCGCCGATTTCCTTATGCCATGTACCAAGCACCAGTTTCACATTTATCCTTAAGGAATTGTAGTCAGATCTACAATCCAGTTCCACGAAATGATACCACCGAAGTGATAATGCTCTCTTTTCATGCACCTCTTCTCTCTAGTAAATTCAAGAATCAAATATCGAAGTGATCCGAAGTGGTCATTTCGATTAATGGGATTAAATTCCCTACGGTTCTTTCTTGTTACTCCTAATGAAAATTCTTTATTTAAAAGCCTGGAACGCTTCAAGTTTTATCAAACTCTTTTCAATTAATTGCAAGAATTAAATTTTTTTAAAGGATTAACCATTTTCAATTTTAAAGTTTATTGAATTTAAAGAGCCTAATGTAGAAAATGGAAAGTCAAAACACCGTAGGAGAGTTTCTTCCTTTTTAATATACACAAATTAAGAACTACATAAAGTAGCTAATTTTTATACAGATTTTAGAGAAATATATATTTTTTAAATTAGTCTTTTCGATGAGATTTTAAACAAGTGCCTTTGTGGATTGAGATTTTTCTATATTGACACTTCTATTTGTTTTAATACTTAAAAAGGACCTATTTTTTAAAAAACTTTATTGAACCGGATTAAATTTAAAATAATTTGTGCACTAAGTCATGACTTGGGCATCGAAATGACTATTTTATTGACAACTTTTTGTGATAAGCAAGTTTGTGAAGTTTCTAATATTTTCGAAAATTTACCTTTGTTACATTACAAGATCTTAAATTATATATAACAAGGAATTCAATGCGATTTCTGAATTATCGGAAATAATAGGAATTTTGCAATATTTGTGATACTAAATGGGGTGAGATGTGCTGGTAGAAAGCTGCCAGTTGCTCAAACTATTACCTATGTCTCATTACTTTATGTATTTATAGAAGTTAATAGAAGAATAATTATGTTAAAAGAAATAATAGTGAAAGAATATGTGGATGGAATCTCTTGCATTTCAAAACAGAAGGGAATTTAGTAATCAATGTTGATTAGATGTATAACTTTTGTTATCGTTGTTTCACAATCCTACAGAGTCTACCTCAAGCCAATGAAAGTGGGTGGGAGGCAGATGAGAGAAAGAATGTTAAAAGAAGACTTGGTGCTATGAAATGTATTTAACTTGAATATGCGCACAGTACATATATTTTAATGTAAATAGACTTTCCTAGGTGCAAAGTCAACTTGTAGATAGTTAGATTGTAAATATAAAAGAACGAGATGTTATAAACTATAAGAGGCAGACAGAAGTCTTCTATATTTTTATTTTTTATAGCCAAGTGCTAGTGGAACGGTACCTAATAAAGTTAAGCTTCAGAGCCAGTCCGCTAGTTTTAGAATTTTTTTATTAGACTTAGATTAAGAGGTTTAGAAATTAGACAATTGCGAGCTTTAAAACTTTGCGAAGTTAACATACTTTTATCATTCGCTAAGCTACACACACAACGATCAAACACTGCAAAATGATGTATGTGTGTACTTAATTTTAAGGTCATTCGTTGTACTTTTATTCGTATCCAGTAAAGAGTGTGTGAGTTTCAGTCGAGACAAATCTCATTACGTAAGATTAAAACCGTGATATCCAATAATTCCGTTTTCTTAATTATTTACTTTTAATTATGTAGTAGTGTTGCTATACGCACATAGCTATTTTTAAAAAAGGGAGAATCAAATGTTTCTAGAACGAATATTTATTATTACAAAAGCTTAATTAGATATTGATGATAAATCATTTTATATTTAAAGTTACTTAGTTGACTACTTATTGAATGTTGTATCTAATGAAGTACAATTTGCAATATGAATATATATAATGTGTGTTTGTGTGTGTATTATTTACAAATAATGGGAATTGTAATTGCAAATATTGGACATCTGCAACATGTGAAGTGTAATTATTATGTGACAATAGAATGATTAAATCAAACTTTTTCTGAAAACAGACGTTTTTTACATACATCCTGTCCTTTGAAGACAAAAATCCCTTTGTTATTCTCTTAAATATTTAAAAAAATAATTTTTATAAGATTAAACTAAACAGGAAAACAGTTTTCAAGAGTTGAGAATTCAGAAATGAGTATTTTGACCTTTCAATTTTTTGAATCATTTCTAGAAAATCCACTGCTTTAAATTAAGATCCTGAAGAAGCTGTAAACGTATAAGCTATATTCAAGTTTCGATGTAGATATGAGGACAAAATTTGTCGAGATTAGAACCGAAAAAAACTCGTTCTAAATATGGACGTTCAATAAAATCTTAATTTTGAAATAAAAATTTGGGTATTTAAATAAACCATAAATATCCAAGAATAAACACCCCCTTATTACAGTTTAGAAAATGTTTGAAATAAAAAAAACTCAATAAAAAAAATGGAATGCGCTTTGTGAAAATGCATTGTGACTAATAAAACGGGATTTAGTCAAAGTTCAAACTACGATATGTTCTTAGTCTTAACGTGTTAATAAAATACCGTGCTAATAAAATCATCATTTTCTGAATTTTTTTAACATTCCTGAAAATCAGTCTGGAAATTGTTAAAAATAATTGTTTCGAATTCTAACGCTTCGAAATACAAGAATTTTCATATTTAAACTCTTCTAAATTCTACTGCTTTCAAGTTTGAATATATCTAACTTCAAATAATTTCAAATAAGTATAAGAAAACTTCAAAATTCGACAGAAATGAAATTTAAAACTTTTGAATATAAATCGTATTTAATTTTGGCTAATCGAGTTTTCCAAATTTTTAAGCTCATGAAACGTATGCATTGCAGTGAATCCTGCATAAAATAATCGTAATGCTTGTTATAAAAATAGACAACAATACTTGTTCTTGTTGGTACAAGTTTCAAGCGTAGTAAAAAGAGTAAAAAGTTGTTTCTTGTTAAGTTTCTTTGTTTCCCAATTCACGCAAGTCAATATTCACACATCAAAGAACATTAGTAACATTACTCCAACTACAAAAAGTAATAAATCGCTACTAGTTTTTAAATAATTGAACATAAAATTATCAAAACAAATTAGAGATTTTTAGGTTAGGTTGCTTACCCATAACTTGAACTCTGCAAATAGCACAAGTGTCACATTCAACATCCCAACTCCACATAGCTACAGCATTCCACTTTTTTAAAGTAAATAGTTTATCAGATTTTACATTATCACCATCTCCGCGATCGGAATTATCTTGTTCGGCATCTGCCATTTCGATTTTTGAGGTTAGAGTTCCTGTTGAGCACTGAAAACGTCCAAAAATCCTAAGTAAATTTACATTTCGTGTTTTAAAATTTTACTGCTATAAATTATTGCAATTTTATGAACTTACTGTAAATTTCTGTTGATTTCTCAAAGAATTTTACAAAAATACAGGATTCTTAAAATGTAAAATGACATTCGATTACAAACACATGAATCACTCTGAGAAGTTAGGTCGCATGATCGATCATGGGTTAGGTTAAATATATTCTGGAGATCAATGATACCAATTTTCGTTTTTCGAAGCCTAACTTCAAACCGGAAGAAAGACATTTATGGCTCCAACCTTATTTACTTAATGATGTTTGGCAAAAAAATTTTAAATATATATATATATATATATTAATTAATTTTTTTTGTTTTCTCGGTAATAACTTTTTATATATTTCAATGAAAAGTTAATAAATAACTTTTAAAAATGTTTAAAATTAACTTTTATAAAGTGTGATTTATAAAAATTCAAATTTCCCGGTTAGTCGTTGGTGACACTGCACTCTAAAGTACAAAGCTTCTTCCGTTTCAGTCTTTTCCACCCCATCTTGCTCCGCGGAAAGGTACGATTGTTATATGATATTAATAAAATCCATTTCCATCGTAAAAACGACACCGTCTTTTCCAAAAATCGCCTCGAATTTCGAATCTCTAATTTCCAAGTTTTTAAATAAAATCTTCATTTAAAGGTTGTGAATGTAAAAACGGGAGATTCGAAGTTGCGAACGCGCGTGACAATCGGCGTCGAAGTGTTCTTTATTGAATTTAAATAAACAGTTATTTTTCTCTTTTTTACTTTTAGATCACAAAATGGGGAGATATTCGCACGAACCCGTGAATCCCGTGAAATCCTGCAAAGCCAGGGGTTCAAATCTGCGTGTTCATTTTAAGGTAAACAGATTGAAAAATAAAACATAACCTTGAAACACAACCTGCATGTGTACTGTCAGTTCACATTTAATTAGATTAATTTAGTGTTTATTTAATGTCAAAGCTTAGAGATCTACTTTTGCATTCTTTCTGGATGTCCAAAATTAAAATATTGTTATTGTTCAATATTCTGGCAAACTCTGAAAAACACTTGTAGTTTGTAGCTTACTCTTTTTATGGGAATTATTTTCTACTCTTAAGTCGTTTTAAGTTATTGTATTACTTTTTTAAAGAAATTTAATTGTTATATTGATTCCATTTTAACATTTTTTAAAAGAAATGTAATTGTTATATTGATTCCATTTTAACATGTTTTTGTTAGTAATAGTGACTGCTTTTACCAAAGTGACTGTTTTGATACTTCTTTTTCGAAGAATAGTCACTATTATAATTTTATTTTGGGCTGTTTGTTTAGTTTCCCTTATAATAAGTTTTAAAATTTGTAATAGTTCGTTCTTAGAAGTCATTAAATTTTATCGACTACGAATATAGACATCCAAGCTTCTAAGTGTAAAATTTATCAGCTTTTTATTTTTCGTACGATTGATTTTCAAAGATTGCTAATCTTGCTAAGAAACCTACTTTTTCATTCACATTTGTAATCAACTAATTTCTTATTCTTTATCCATGCACTGAATATTTGTAGATGAAAAACTTTTTTTAGAACACGCATGAGACTGCTCGAGCCATCAAGAGCATGGCGCTGCGCAGAGCACAGAAGTATTTGAAAAACGTGATTGAACAGAAGGAATGCGTTCCTTTCAGAAGATTTAACGGCGGTGTCGGCCGATGTGCACAGGCCAAACAATTCGGCACAACACAAGGTAAAGTTTATTCATTCTATATTTAACTCTGTTGGCACGTTTTCCTCTATCTTGTTATCATTGGCGTAAACGATAAGCTCAACCCTCTCACTCCATAAAAGTGTGTTTCGTAACACTTGCGATTTTTTAAATTTTAGAATTTGAAAAAATGTGAAATAATGCTCGATAAACATTTGTCTTCTCTTGAAAATTTATTTGAATTATTAATTTATGTATTAAACCGCAGAATATAAGTGGTCACGTTGTCACCTTGGTACATGCCCTTAAGTACTCCTCATGTAACAAAATTATTCAAACTTAATGCGAAAAAGTTACAGTTTTTTGCTTCTCCCGTAAGAATTTCTTTTTGTAGCACTTGGGAGGTTTTACGCCTGTACGCTTCATTTTCTAACACAGTTTTTTTAACTTTCAGGTCGTTGGCCTAAAAAATCGGCAGAATTTTTACTGCAATTGTTAAAAAATGCCGAAAGTAATGCTGATTTAAGGGGCCTTGAGGTAGACCGCCTGGTCATTGAACACATTCAGGTGAATCATGCACCTTGTCTTCGCAGGAGAACATACAGAGCCCACGGTCGAATTAACCGTAAGTATTTTTATTAATTTATGTATTAATTAATTAACAGTTAATTTTGATTTTACTACCACTTCTAACTCTTTGAAACTCACTAGATTAAAAAAAAAAATTATAAAAGCTATTGAATAGGATACTTCAAATCTGAATAACAGGAGAGCAATACTTCATAATAATCTATTTGTTGAAAAACACTAATATTTATGATTTTAGATCTTACAATTTCATTATAATAAAATGTAACCCTTTTATTTTTCAGCGTACATGAGTTCTCCGTGTCACATCGAAGTTATTTTAACTGAGAAGGAAGATGTAGTTGCAAAGGCAACTGAAGAGGAACCATCAAAGAAAAAGCTGAGCAAGAAGAAGCTTGCGAGACAGAAGGAAAAAATGATGAGAGAATAAGCTTGAGTGCAAGATCAACTGTATGTATTTTAAAATAAAACTCACATTGTTCTCCATATTTTTTTATTCGTCTTTTTATTTTTTAGAATCAGTTACCCTATTGAAATTAAACTTCTCAAAGAGTTCAACTACATATAATAATTCTTTTCACATTCCGTACTCAATTATTTATTAAAAGGCAAATTAAATTGTTTAGAACAAAAAAATCTACTTCGGGGTTATAAAACAACTTAAATTGTTCAAGTCTTTTAGAAATTGAATTTTACGATCTAATTTAGAAGTCAATAATTGTTATTTAATAGTTATGATAGTTATTAAGACCAAATTTTAAAAGCAGCAGTGTCAAAATTTACCCAGGCCCAAGGCAATCTAATATAAAATCTTTTATTGAATGTAATAAAATATGAATATTTAAGAGCACTGAAAAAACCGCTACCAAGTATTTCCACGTTGGGGTGTATCTTAATTGTTCACTTCATGAACACTGTGCTTCCTCATAAATGTTGTTTTTTTTTTAACAATTCCTTATTAAGGTTGATTTTTGTTTAATAATTTAAAATAGTTTTAATTATGGTAATTTTGGATTAAAGAATAAAAAAGGTTTGTAATAGGTTAATTGATTCCTCTCGTCAAAAGGAAAAAATTTGATACTTACAATATTGCTATATTCGCAAAATTGAAGAACTTTTTCTTATACGAGCTTAAAAAAATATATTTCATTTTATCTATTATAATTACAGTTGTTCATAAAAGGTTTTAAAATAGGTCAATGGATTCTTCTCGTCAAAAGGAATATATTTCGTACTTTCAATACTGCTATATTTCCAAAATTGAAAAAATTTACTTATCGAAAAAATTCAAAAATTTTAGATTTAAAATTTGTTGTTTTAAGATGATTACAAACATTCTACTGATTTTTATCAATTAAATACCACCCCATGTGGAAAAAATTATGTATTGCAAGTGTTTTATTATCTACTTAAAAAGCAGTGATAAAAATTATTGAAAATTTCGAATTTTTCAAATTTACATTTTGTTATAAATCAAGATTTTTAATGAATCAACAGCAATATTTTTGAGTAGAAAAAGATGTATTTCTATGCAGCCTCCAAATCTAGAATAAATTTTCTTGGCTATAACCAAAATTGCAAAAAATATCCTCTAAAACGATTTTTAAGAAAAATATAAAATAAAAAAAAATTTCTTGTTATTTGTTTTGGCTCAAAACCTAATTAATTACAGGCATTAATTGGGACTATGTATAATTCCTCTAAATTTCACGGCTCTAGCTCAAGTCGTTTTCGAGTTACCATTAAAAAGGCATTGTTGACGCACACACACACCCGCAAACACATTTTTTAAAAACCTCATTTTCAGATTCCTGGGATCGAATTAGGTCGAGAAATAATGTCAAAAAATAAGATTCGAAAATTTTCATCGTTACAAAGCTTCCTTTATGAGGAAGCAATTGATACGTTAAGTAAGTTAATGAATGATCTAAATATTTCAAGTTTTGAGACCCTTGTCCTACTGACAAATATTAGAATCGAAATTCTAATGAGAAGCACTTCACAATAGTTTAAAAAATAATTTATTATTTTCCAATTAATAAAAATAAGGTGATTTTTTGTATTGTCAAAACAGTTTCTATTGACTCGATATTTAGTGAAACAAATAACACCGTTAAAAGGGAAGGACATAGAGGTACGAAATTGGTTAAAATCTTGACTGATATGCGAGTTTAATCGTCATTGAAAACTTGTTACTGTCGCCTTTGCCTTTTATAGAAAACTTTGTTCCTATATGTATGCGTGCAACGATCTCCTCTTCCCACGCGATTAAACCAACTGAAAGAACGTTAACCGTCGTTCTTTATTTTTACAATGAATCATCGAGGCTGGATTTTTTTGTTTGCACTTTAGAATTTGAATAACCGTTGGACAAAGCAAAAAGTTCTGTAAATTGAATAATGCTCCATTTTTATACATACATTTAATTATTGTTTACAATAATTTATTTCACAGCATTGAATTTATCGAATAGTAATTGAAATGTGCTGTTGATTTTAATATTTTAAAATAATTTAAGTTATTTAAAAATCATAATTTTCTTTAAGATTTTTTAATTTCTTTTTTTATAAAAATTTTTACAATTTCATGAATAAATTTGACGTTTTTGATATATTTTAAAACTTGAAACATTAAATATTTAGATTTTATACGTAAAAAATCGTTTGAATTTTACTTTGTAAATTTTCTAGTTCTTAGCATTAATTTCTCGGAATTTTGACGTGACCTAGTTTTCATTTTATTGAATTTTTAATTGATATCAAAATCACTTTCACTCCAACTGTTATTTATGCATTTTTAGTTAATGAAATTTGCAATAGTTTCGAATTATCATTTTTATACGAATATTTACTTGGTTTTTTATTTGAACTTTTCTATTTCTCGAATACTTCAGTTTCTCATTTTAATTTGTATATGTATAATTCGGTCTAATGAAAATTTGAAAATTTAATCATTTATAGATGCAAATTCAGTTGTCTATAAAAATTTTGGCAACTGAAACTATGAAACTGTAAACTTAGTGATTTTTAAAATTTATAAATGTGAAATTTGGCAAATAAAATATGAAATGTATAATAATGTTCGAACGTAAATCATATGAAATTCTCGCAAACTAAATTTGGAAATTTCGAAGCTAAAATCTAATCTAATTATTAACTAGGGCGTTTGATGTTTGATTTGTGTTCCAAATTTCCCCGAGGATATCCTTGGGGATATTTTTTATATTATATTATATATTATTAAATATATATTATTGAGGAAACCTTCAATAGAAATTGCAAGCTAAAATTGTCGCACGTTGAAGGAGCAGCTACAGGGAGAAATTCAAATTCAAACACACCAATCAGAGATAATCGAAAATCTATGCCAGCCAATCAAAGCGAATTCTCTCTCACCGAGAAGAGAGAGAAGTACGGCCGTTAGTTAAAACTTGTGTTTGCGTGCGTGAGTACGACTTTAGCTTTACGCTTTACAAGTTTACGTGAATCAGCACTCACGCGTGTGTGTTCAGTGTGGTTTATACTCGAACACAAACTAGTACAAGCCCCGACAAAACCGACTGCATAAAAAGCGAGCAGCGAGTCAGCAACTCGTCTTTCGTTCAGGTTTACGGATCGTGTTTGTGTGAGTTTTCTCTCCTGGATCATTAATAATTGATCCTCAGGAAATCGGGAAATCATCGTGAGCACCGCATCCAGAAATAATTATCTGCATCTTCCTCACGAGTAAGTAAAATCTTTTGTTTTGAAACTTCATGCAATGTTTACACTAAGAACTGTGTGAGGACGCCGTCGAAAGACTCGAACAAAGAATCACAATTCTTCAGAAGGGAATGTCCGTTAGGAACAAGTTCATCGATTTTTGAACGACAGAATTGAATTATAATGAGAGAAGTATAATGCAGATAACCTTTTATTATGATAATTTGTCAAAAGTGGTTTAAATGCTTTCGACGTTTTAATGACAGGTGCCAAATAAAATTACTGACGGATGGTTATTCCTTTTGTTTGAATGAAAAATGGATCAAATTTTTGACGTTGCTTTTTTGTTTTATTTAAAAGGTGGTGGTGGGGTTGTTTTTTGGAAAAGGAAAATTTTCAGTTAGGTTTGTTCGAAAGAAAAAATTCATGAAAATTTTTTTGGAGAAAATATACAGAGTATAAGAATAAAGAATGTAGTGACATGAAAGCTTTTGTAGCCAGACGTTGAAAAAAGTTTGACCCTTCCTTTCGATTTGCAAGGCAGATGTGTCTGTCGTATGAGAAAATAAATTTGATTTTATAAAAATTATACAAAAAAGAAGTACTTATAGTTATCTCTTTCAGAGACAAACTACTTTTTTACCCTCTAATTTAGGGCCTAACGAAGCAAAAAATATAAATTTTAAAAATTTAATTTTTTCACCTTATTATATTGAAAACTATTAATATTTTTAATTTGAAAACAAGCACTCAAGATGTTAAGAGTAGGGAAGTATAGAAATATTTTTTAAAATTTGTAGTGTCAAGAATAATGAAGTTATATATTCCAAATTGACCATCGAATTCCAGAATGGCTTGAAAAAAAAAAGATTGTAATTTAAACCTAACCAAATTCTTTCTCCATATTTCAATAATAAAATTTTGAAACTCCAAATATGCCAAATTTTCACAAAATCAGTGACTAAATCTTAGTCAAAGAAAATATCAGACTCATTGCAAATTAGAGTCTACACATTTTCTATTTCATTAGTTTTGTTTCTAATGTAAATAATCGTTTCTAGAAGTATACGGTTTTTTTTCGTTATATATTTTTGATTTAATGTAAATTTTAAATATTAATTACTGGAATTTATTCTTCTGTCGACAAGAGAATTACACTCAAAAACAAATTTCTTTATTAAAACCAATACTGTAACTGATTAAATATGAAATCTAAAATCAATAATTATAGTTACGAAATATATTTAAATATGTAAATGCATTTCTAATATATTATTTTTAATATATTTTCATTGCCCCTCCTCATAGGGCCATGAAATTTGGAGGAATTACATTTCCAGGTAATGCCCATTATTCATTAGAGTTTGAGTCGGAAAAGATAAGAAACATTTTTTTCGATTTATATTTTTCTTAAAAATCATTTAAGATGTTTTGTTTTTTTTGTAATTTTGGTTACCGTCAAGAAAATTTACTCTAGATTTGGAGGTTGTACTGAAATATACCTTAGTATACCAAGAAAGATTGTGGTTGATTGATTAAATATCTTGATATAACAAAAAGTGAATTTGAATAATTTAAAATTTTCAATAACTTTTATCACTGTTTTTTAAGTAATAAAAGACTTTCAATACATATTTTTTTAAATATGGAGTGGTCATGAGTTGATAAAAATCAATACAATGTTTATAATCATTTTCAAGCAAAAGAATTTCTTCATTTAAAACTTTTTCCCAATTTTGGAAATAAAGCAATATTATAATTACCAAATTCATTCCTTTTTACGAGACGAATCGATTGACTTATTGTAAAACGTTCTATGACCAACTATATTTATTATATATAAAATTATTTTTACGTTGTATCCGAGAAAGTTTTTGAATTTTGAAAATATAACAATATTATAAGTACCAAATTTTTTACTTTTGACAAGACGAATCTACTGTTCTATTTTAAAACTTTTTATGACCAACAATATTTTAAATAAATGAAGTTCAAGTTTTTTTACGTTTGTATCAGGAAAAGTTTTTGAATTTGAGGAATATAGCAATATTATACGAATAAAATTTATTCCTTTTGATGACACGAATCGATTGACCTATTATTCATTGTTTAAAAAAAAAAACCTTTATAAGGAAACATAGTTTTGATGAAATGAACACAATACACAATTAAGATACACCCCAATGTGGAAACACCCAAACTAGTAACTACTTGGCAGCGGTTTTTAAAATGTTTTTAAATATTAAATTGAATTTATTTTTAGGTGGAATAATCAATGGCAACAACCATGGAAATAATCGCCAAAGATGAGGGTGAGCCTTTTATTATTTTTTCATTCTAATATTTTTTAATATTCGCACATTTTCACAAGAAATATTTACAATAAATAAAAAATTAATAACATAATTAATATTCTTCAAATAATACTTTTTGAGAAAGTTTTCATGAAATAAGTAAATAAAACTTTAATATTTGTTAAATGATTAATTAAATTAATTAAATAAAAAATAAAAGTTTCTTCTTTAATATTTTAAATTCTACAATTTTAGAAATAAAATATAAAGGTAAAGAATAAATAAAAAATGTGAAGGTTAATTTATTTTCGATTTAACGGTAAAATACGTTCAGTTAGCGAATACGTGTACGCACCCTAAATTCAAAGAAAGAAGTCTGTGCGAGGTCAGAGTCCTCTCGTCCTCGAGGACCCATTTGTGATCCTGTTGTCAACTGCAACCAGCCTCTGACTTTGAAACCGACTGCGCGCAAATTTTAGTACCCAATTATATTTACAATAAACTAATCTCGTCCAACTAAATTTCGGAATTTTTTTCAACTCAATTCATTCAATTTTCTAATGTATTATTTACAAATTTGAAATTACAAGTACGAAATTGTGTAATGATTCTTTAAATTGTCTGTTTAAAAAAATTTCTAATCATTTTAAATCAATTCGAATTAAATAAATCCTAAAAAGGGTAAGAGGGCAGAGTGTTTGAACTTTCCCTCGGAGAAAGTGAAATAACTCTGTTTTTGTGAAAATTCCGCTCAACTGACAGACATCTCACAAAGGAAAATAATTTTCTCAAAGAGGCTAGAATTCTAGAAGCTGAATGTTCAGTTTGATTCAAGTTCGTGTACTTAGAGTTCACTATACATGTCAGTACATAGAACGTGGAAGAACAGGGTCTTTAAAATGCGTGGGGTAACCCGATTGTCCAGCTGCATGTAGAAGAAATATTTATGTATCGGGTGAAACGTTCTGCAAAGCATATGGGAAACTTTTCATTTCTAGATTTTCTCGGTAAAGCTCATCTTGAACTCTAGAAATTCCGGTTTAATCAACTTTCCGTTTCTCTTAATATAGCTATTCGATCCAATTAACAATCAGACAGACTCAGATTCTCTGCAGTTTCTGAATTCTCTGCCGTCTTTCGTATTTCATCTCTCGCGTGCTCTAGATTCTTGCTATTTAAATTTAATAGTGAGTTTTTCCATCAAAGCAGAGTCGATTTTAAAAATAATTTGATTTTCATGTTTTATTTTTAATAAAATGTTTATAATCAAAATAATATGTCGAAAAAAAGTATTTTAAATAAGATTAAATATACATTTGGAAGAAGTAAGAGAATTAAGGGTTAAAAATTATTAAATTATATCATGGTATAAAAATTATAAATTAAAGTGTACCTCGATTTGGATAAATTTTCATACATAGAAATAGAAAAGAGGAGTTTTTTGTATTACTGATCAATAAGGTCAGCTTAAAATATTTTTGTTCGATAAATCATGTATAAAAATAGAAAATAGGAGCATTTTATATTACTGATCAATAAAAATGTCAGCTTAAAATATTTTTGTTCGATTTCAATTATATATATGCATTTTTCTCTGATGAATTACAGATTTATTAAAGATATTTCGGGTGCACCAGAAGCGTAGCGAGGTTGATGAAATAACAATAATACTTTGGGAGTGTCCTGAAATTATTAGAACATAATTGAGGGGTGTATTTTTTCAAATTTTTGAAACTCCATAGCCTCGAGTAAAAATAATTCCCTTCCATTTACTCAGAACTCAAAGAATTTTTTCAATCAAGCTTTTCACGCCTCAAATAAGACCTACAGTACCTCAGAAGCAAGCATTTTTTCTAAATTGAAAATTGGATTTTTAATCAGCCATCAAAGTTGAAAAACGTGACTGTGAAGCGAAAAAAATTCTCCATCCATTTTCTTGGAACTTGATGACTTTTCACGCTTCAATTTAGCACTGATGTATCTCGGGAGCAAGTTTTTTATTTTCTCCTGAATTAAAAATTAGATTTTTGAGAACGTTTTTTTCTCCCTGAAAA
This sequence comes from Euceroptres primus, assembly GCA_037177015.1. Taxonomy (NCBI): domain Eukaryota; kingdom Metazoa; phylum Arthropoda; class Insecta; order Hymenoptera; family Figitidae; genus Euceroptres; species Euceroptres primus. The sequence continues at coordinate 7,001 of JBAGKK010182060.1, read as the reverse complement.
ATCGTCAAAATGGCGCTTATGGGATCATCCCACTTTAGACGCCCGAAAAAAGGCAATTTTTGCGAATTTTTCAAGCTACACTGAAAGCGCGGTTGTAGACCGCGCGGAATAAGTCTTCCAGGAAGTAGTTTATACATACTAATGCATTCAAATTTGAGCAAGGGGTTCAAGGGGACGAGGAAAGCTGAAATCGGAGCTCAGCGGTAGCGTAGCAACAAAGTGCGCAATAGTGACGCAGTAGTCTATGCGTCGGTTCGTATCAGTTCGTTTTGACTGTTTTGGTTATGCGTTATGTGTAATAATTCATAAATAATAACTAAATTAAACTTAACAGTGAGTTAAACGTTAAATTAAATTTATATTTAAAAAATATTTTTCACTCGTGACAAAAATCAAACAGAAATAGTTCATACGACCCTGACTTGTTTACGTTTAGAGGCACTCGTTTTAAGCCCAAGGCCATTGAGGCAACCCCCGAAGCCGGCCTTAAATCGGGCTTTTAGTGTAAATTAATAGGTAAAAAACTGTGGATGCTAAACTTTAAGCGCGCGACCGATCTCCCATGCGTGTATTATGTCGAGTCGGAATTTCTTGCATTATACAGCGGTGGAATGACATAATTGATATAATAATGATATAATTAATCATTTTGAAAAATCTTTTAAAGAAAACGTACAAATTCCAAAAGCTATGAGAATCAGCCAGGCTTGTGTAATTAAATATTCACCAAACGGCAATTTTCAGCTTTTTGATAATTATAATGACGAAAATCCTTCTTTGTTTACTATTAAACCAAGCATGAAACTCAGGGACATGGAAAAGATTGCCTCTCCAAAAGTCGGTCTCACAAAAGCTAAAATGAATGACGTGAAAAGCTTACTTAAATATCTTTCTCCTAAAGGTCAAAAATTTTTCACGGATTACTGTGCGTCGATAACAACAATTCAAGAAGTGGATGATTCTGTGTTATCTGATGAGAAATAATGTAAACTTAACATTCCTAAGAGCGGATTGCAGTATAATGTAAATTAGATGTGGAATAGACCCTATCAAAGTATTTTATAATCAGCACTGTGATTTAAGCCTGTGATTACAAAAATCTCGTTGAACATTTATATAAATTATGAATATAAGTATTCGCTAAATGAATTAAAATTTGATATATTTTATGTCAATTAAAGTGTTATTATTTATTTTTAAGTCTGACTCCCGTATTACCCGTCTGAACGTCAAGAAAACAGAAAACTTGTCTATACTTTTTTGAACAACTTCTCCACGGGAAGTTTTTATTTGCTCAAACTTTCCTCGATAAACGAAACGCTTAAACATTTTATGGAACGAATTATGCAATAGTTTAAAAAATAATTTTTTTTATATTGTTATAAATAAAAATTAAAAGTTTTATCTCTGTCATAACAAGAATACTATGAGCAATATTGCCTCTAAATTTTATAAAGAAATTTCAAAAATTGTGGTTTTGAGCACGAGTTGAAGACAAAAATTGAATTAAAAATTGACTTTTAAAAAAACTCGTTTTTTGCAATTTGTTAAAAAACTAAAAAAATACGATTTTCTTGTAAAGAAAAAAAAAAGATGCGGAATGTAATTCTCTACAAAAATATATGTTTTAAAATTCAAAATTTCCAGTTTGGTTTTTGTGTCACCAGGGGCCAACTCCGCCGCGCTAGAATGAATCTACGTCTTGTTCTTGCATGGGGCACTGTGTAGTGTACACTTTGAACTTCAATTGAAGTTCAAAGTAATGGTGAAGTTTAAACTTCAGCAGTGAAATATGCTGTTGTAGAAATACGTTTGGTATTTGTCAAGTTACAATTGTTCACTGAGTTGTCTTTATGAAAAAGGAATAATTCGTTGTTCTGCCGAAGGTTGTTGAGGATCATTTTCAGGTCTTAAGATTTTTGATGTCGATAATTCCTGTGTTCACAACGTGGATGATCAATTGGTAAAAGCAGTGCATTAGGTAGAAATGAATCAACATTTTCGTAAAATACAAAAGTCATATTTGAGTCATAAAACATCGGATACTATAATAGCTAACCAGTTGTTGGAATTGTACCACATAAACGGACATCTCACAAAACAGTAACCGTCCACAACAGTGCGGTACGCGATTTATAATGCTGGTTGATGACGTCATTAAGCTCTGGCGAGCTTATTGTTTCTCCTGAAGTGCATCTGTAAACGTAAGGACATTCACATAGACGCTTTCATACACATGTGGCCACATCAGTCGCTCCCTCTTCATCTTTTCACCTCTCTGGCGACATAACTCAACTACCGCCACCGTCCATTTATGCTACACGTTCCTAGTTGTCTGCCCAAGAGCCGAGTATTAAACCGGACATAAACATATAATTAAATGGCCTAATGGCTCACGTCCACTATATTCTGGACCATGTCTGGACTTTCGCACGATTGCACGAAGAGAATCACTCGTATCAGGGGAAAATACCCCTCTCTAATTCTGAAGTCAAAATTCCAACTCTCGCTACATGGTGTAAATGGAATGTTTCTAGCTTTATGTTACGCTCCGAATACGAAAATTTTACAAATTTTATTTTTCCCATCAACTCTTTTGTTGGTCCGATTCTTTCAATGGAAATTTGGGTAGCAAAATTTAAAAAAAGGGCAGCTGATTTTTCATTATTTTTTATTTGAAATAGAAATTTGATTGTTGAGATGGTCCTTAATTGTAGCACTGAAGCAAATGCGGAAATCTACAAACATAGGATTCTCTTGTTTTCGGGGCTTTAAGCGTCCTGTTGTAAACAGACTATGGTCAACTTCTGTTTGTACATACACCTACGCGTGTATCCAATAGTAAATGAAACGTAAAGCTAAACTTTGACACGAGCAGACACTTCAAGCCAAAGTACCTGTAGACGGTTTGATGGGATGATGTATTTTTTACCCCATTCTTATGAAAAGTGTCCAGATTCTTTACGTGAAATCAGAACAGAACTGGATATCTTATGATGGTATCATAAATTTTCCATATGTTCTCTATATTATCAATCTTTTATGATATTCTGTTACGATTTCAAAACTTTACTGTCGGGACATCGAGAAGGAGGTAATAAAAGTAAATAAAATTTTAATTTGATTTGCACAACGGAGTAATTGCAGGCAATAAAATATGAAATAAAGTTTTATTGTCTCGTATTTTCTTCAATATAAAAGACCGATAGAGAGGAAAAAATTTGATAAAGGGAAAAGGTGACAGGTCCGGGAAAAAACTATACGATCCGAGTTATCGACGCGATCACGGGCCATTAGGCGCGTGAATACTCTCGCTGTACAACGCTGACGATAAATATGCCTGAAATACTGCCCTCACCAACGAAATCATTTGAAAAGTATTTACACAACATTATCTCATTGTTCTTCTGTTTTCACAGGGAAATCCTAATGCAAATTTTCAGATAATTGCAACTCTCTTATCGCATTAAATTTCAAGGATAATTTTTATCATGTGGCTAGAAAAAAATACTGCAAGCAGTTGACAAAAACATTAAAAGTAAAAGAAAATGTTTCAGTTGCTTGGAAAGCATTTCCGTGTTGATTGCTTAACAAAAATATTTGTCTCAAGTCTCTGCCTGACAAAATATTTGTCAGGTATAAATACGAAAATCAGCGTTACGATATCGCGGATTTACGAAGCCATAAAAGGACACGGGTAATTTATAAAGGTCTTAGCCCGTGACATTTTCCTGACTTTAGAGCCATCTCGATAAAAAGTTAGATGCAGAGATTAGTGTTATACCCTGAAACTGTCAATTTTCGTGCAATTTATAGAGACGCTTGAAACTTTAAAGCTTCCTATGACTAGTATAACTATAAATTAACAATTAATTCGAACTATATTATAAAGAAAATATGTTAATTTGTTTTTCTGCTTATATTATATATAGCTTGGATTCGAAATGGAAAAAATGAACTGTTTTCATCATGTTGTATTAATCTTTGTAAATTTTATTTTCTGTTTCAGACGAGCACACCTTAGAAATTGCCTTGAAAAGCTGAAAGTGTTAGTACCTCTGGGTCCTGAAACGTCAAGGCACACCACACTCGGTCTTTTAACTAAGGCCAAGCGTTTTATCAAGGTAAGTACAACAGGTGTATCTTGCCTCATTCAACGTGACGAAAATTTATAGTATTCTTGGCTAGATAGAAACAGGAAACAGATGCAACTATGAAATGCAGTTGTTTCATATTTATTTTATTACAACTTTTTGTCTTCAAAAGGGAGAATTTTTTATCGGTTTCATGTAAACTGAATTTTTGAAACGCGTTCACTAATGCAGGGATCACAGTCAGTCCCTCATTCCCCTTTTTCCTCTCAAAAACCCCTATAATTCTTACAAATCCCCTAAAATTCTTTTAATCCAGAATTTTTTCACGTTTGAACCTACTCAAGAATTTTCATAAAAAGATTCAGTATAATTTTTTTTCTCCAAAATATTAAATCAAATGTGGTCAAGAGGATTGAATAATATATAAATTCTCTACACTTAGAAAAAAAACTTCAATTACTTTACTTGAAGTTTTATTCAATTACCGCAACTGAATCAATTTTTAACCAAAATTAAATGAATTTTCATCGAAAAGTAAATGAAATTTTAACTACAGTATGAAGTGTATTGAATTTTAAATGAATTTCCAATCAATGTAAATGAATTTTGAATCACAGTAAATAACAAGAGTTTAAGTTTCAAGAATTTTCTAACAGTGTTAGCACAGAAAAAAACTGAGAATAAAATTTGTTGCAGATAGTTTTTTAGGGGGATAAATTTTTTTTCAGACAACTTCACGTATTTTAAAATACATGTGGTATCATGGACAAACAAAAGAAAATTTATTAACCGATATTTGGGGAAAATTTATCCTGTGAAATTAATTTTTGTGGCAGGTAATTTTTACCCCGGAATCGAGGTAAACTTTATCCTTCATTTTTTTTTCCGTGAGAATGCGTATTCACCCCAGTCAGAAATGTATTTAAGTAGATTTATTGTTTTTCTCCCTATTTTTATCAAAATCCTCTAAAATCCCTTAAATTGAGATATTTCTCCCTTTTCCCCCTTTTTTCGTAGCTTTTCAAGTATTTTTCTTCAAGAATGATCATAAATATAAGTTTATTACATTTAAAAATTGTGATTGCTATCAACTATCATTAATTTATTTTTTTATCATTTAAAAATAAAGTTTTGATTATGGTTTAAAAATTTTTTATCTTTATTTAAAAAACTTTTAATTTTACTTTATTTGCAATGTTCTATTCACTCATTATTTCATCAAATTTACTCAGCAGAGCTGGGTACAAAATACTTCAAATATATTCATTAAAATTTAAGGATTTTGCTATAAAGTAGTTGAAATACATTGCAGGGAAAATACAATTTAGGCAATGTATTTTAAATAAAATACAAAATACATTAATGTATTTTTGTATTTTATTTAAAATACATACATTTGAGAATTGTGTGTTATATCTAAAATACTTAGGTACTTGTATTTTAGATGAAATACAACTTAAATTAATTATATAAAATTAATAATAAACCTATGCTCAGGATATAAAAAGCCGTAAGTTTATGTAGTGGAGTTTCACAGAGCCTTGAATTCTTTGGAATTCACAATGAACTCTTAGAAATTCTTTGGAATTTAATTATGAATTCTTATTGGAATTCTTCCTAATTCACCATGTATTCATTTGAATTCTTCGGAATTCACCAGGGAGTCTTTGGAGTCCTTCAGAATTCAAGATGAATTCTTTGTCAAGTCTAAAAAATTCATGACGCATAATCGTGATAAGTATGATCTTCATACTTATGTATGACGATACTTATGTATGAAGATACATGCTTAGCAGAATTCTATTAGTTTTGAAAGTTTTTCTTTTGCATTGGGAGTAAATTAATAAGAAAACAAAGGAAAAATTATTTTTGTACATTAGAGAACGAATTTTTACCTGCTTTAGAAGTTATGATTTAATAACTTCTAATGATTTGGAGGATTAAGTTATTTTGTTTTTTGATAGATAACACAGCCACACAAAAAAATAAAAGTGACATGTGCGGTGAACTAGACCACCATACACCTATATGTTTTTGGGGTCGCTGAATCCGAATCTAGTGTCAGATTTGCTCCATCACGTCAGATTTTTGAGAAAATTAGCCTTTTTGGCCATTTTTGGAAAACAACAGAGGGTGCGAATCGGACGTTCTAGAAACTTCTATTATGGTTCAGATTAAAGAATGAACCTTGTGTTTTGAGGTGATTATATGGAAAAAATTATTTTCGTCGCTTATCTTGAGCGGTAAAATAGGCTTCTCCCGCGCGCGCGCGCACGCGCAGCAAAAACCTGTCGCCGCTCAAGATAGACGACGGAAATAATTTTAAAAATATAATTGGCCTAAAATAGAAGGTTCTATTTTTAATTTGAGCGTACTAGAAGTTTCTAGAACGTGAGATTCGCACCCTATGATGTTTTTAAAGAATGGCCAAAAAAGCTAATTTTTTCAAAAACCTGAAGTAATGGAACAAATGTGACATCATATTCGAATTCAGCGACCCCAAAAACATAAAGGTATAGAGGTCTAGTTCACAGCACATGCCACTTCTATTTTTTTGTGTGCCTGTGTAATTTTGTAAACTTTGCAATTGTTACTTGCATTTTATTAATTTTTATGCTGTTCAACAAAAATATTTAAAAAATTGTAAACATGTAAAATTCCTAAGACGGGCCCCGGTTAGGCTAGAAAACTGCTAATAAAGGCGTAATCTGCTTTATCTACGAATTACTGACGATACACTGAAAATACGTCAGATATTTAAATTTTCCGCCATAATTAGTATCTTTTTAAACCTTTTAATTGTTTTTTGATCATGAACAAGAAATTTTTTAAAATACACTGAAAGCGCGGTTGAATACCGACCGGAATAAGCCTTCCAGGAAGTAGTTTATACATACTAACACATTC